>JABSTQ010003142.1:0-18575 GCA_013358835.2 Ixodes persulcatus
CTCCTTGAACTCGTTGCCATGAGGCATTCGAAGCACGGACCTCGTGGTGACGCGTTCGAATCCTTTTGCAGACTGTCTTTTGTATGAATGATATGAGTGGTGTGGCTCTGGCTTTAGAGTCCCTTCGTACAAACTCCCATTTTTGCTTGACTGGTGATATCTCAGCCATCTTTCTGCCTAATCATTTTTTTAGTGTCTTTTGAAGTGCGCGCAAACAGATGTGACTCTGCTCGAACGCGTATAGCCTTGGCTAATGCTTAGACGCCATTTTGCCGCGCAAGGCACGCATTGAGTGCGTTGGTCACCCAAGACAGACATGTAGGCACCCTATAGTGGAGGAACGCTATCCGCTTGTATACCCGTTCGCGTCCGGGCAACAGTGAAGGACGGTTTTCGAACAACGCTCGTCCGTGAAGCGTGTCAACAGCAATTATAAATCTGGACGCTAGTGGACCCTTTTCAAGAGTGCGCGTCCTTTCGTATATCTGCTCCGAGGCCTCCATATTTTGGGCGTGTACTTTGAGCGTGCATTGGATACGAGTGCGTCGTCAGACTTCCGAGTGCTTCGGGTCCAAATGTATTTGACACGAGTGCTACGTCACCACTCGGCGTAAACTCGGGGTCGAATCACACGCTGCACGAAGGACGCGACGCCCAAAAATATGGCGGCCGCCAGGGTTGCTTGATGGACTTTTGAAAGGGACTTATCGACGACAGCCCCGATTCAAAACTTTCTCACCTCTAGATGCGGCGTCGGGAAGCTTTGGCTATTAGCCCCGTGCGCGACCGAAAGCGTCGCTGTGGTCGGCCTTCCACGATTGGCCGAACGCTGACTATGACGTCGGAAAGGGGATTTTCATCGACGGAAATAAGAGGAATGAAAGAACTTTAATTTTGACGGTGTTGGCAGTGTTCCTTTGAGAGCGCAATGATTTCAAGCTTCCACCATGCTAATAACAAACACCATCGAACTTGTTGTTTGCAAGGTAATGACGTCACAAAGGGGAACCACAGGAGGGCGCCACCAAAACTTCTCGCCGCTAATACCGTTTTGCCGAGAGACAATGGGGACTTTTAGCAAACGGTTACCTTGTTCCGCGTATACCGCACCGAAGCCCTTGAGGCATGCTTTTGAGCGCGCGCCCGGATGATAGCGCGGGGCGCGCGCTTAAAAGCGTGCTTCAAAGGCTCCGCTAGTGCGGTACGAGGAACACGCTAACGGTTTGCTAAAAGTCCCAAATGAGATTCTCCTGATTTTCAACGCCACGCGTTTCTTATTAGGGACCTTTAGCAAACCGTTGCCGTGCTCCGCGTACCGCACTAGCGGCGCCTTTGAAGCATGCTTTTAAGCGCGCGCGCACCGCGGTCAGGGTACCACCCGGGCGTGCGCTGAAAAGCATATGCTTCAAATGCTCCGCTAGTGCGGTACGCGGAGCACACCAACTGTTTGCTAAAAATCTCTAATGTTACTGTAACGCATCCTCCTCGTAATAACTTACTAGTCATGATAAACTGCCAGCGCGGCATATGAGACCGTCAGCTTTTTGGTGTTTTTTTTTTTTCTTTTGTGAGCAGAAAATGAAAAATGCCGAATGTTTAAAAAGGGCTCCCCAAGCGTGTGTTAAAAGAAACGTGTGAGAATATTTAAGGAAATAAATAAATAATATCTATTTTTAACGTTGTATATTGTCGCGTTTGACTTTTTTCTTAGTATATATGCCCTTAAATGGCCTCTGACACGCCCAAAAAAATTTTTTTTTCCATGCTAGGCGCTGAATTGGCATATCAGGACATTACAAAAAAATTGTTTCACTATAGAGTTGCGTAGTTATTTTATAAAAAATAGAAATCCGAGGCCCAATTCAAAGTTCCCGCCGTGCACTGTGACGTAACAGTGTACCGCAAGGTGTCGGGGCGGTCAGAAGGGAGGCATCGCCGGAAGTCACGTGAGTTGCATCCCTGCTCGTGCTTACCGCGAGCGCGTGTAATATTGTTCTTTAAATATTTTTGTTCTCCGCACCTCCACGAGCGATCCAAGCAGACAAGGTTTCTTTTATTTGCTTTTCATCGCTTAATGTTGCTGTAAAGGTAGAAGAAGCGGAGTCAGTGAATTGACGTGATCAACTACAATGCCTAGAAGGTGCTGTGTGAGGGACTGTCCCGGTATTTCAGCAACTGAAGAAGAGATCACACTGCATGCATTTCTGAGAGACATACATCGGCCGCATGAGCACCCAGTAAACAAGTTCTACTCATGCTCTAGACAAAATACGTACTTTGTGTTCGACGTTTACTTGTACTTGGCACACTCACCAGTTCGTGTTCTTTAGACGGCAGGCATCTTCAGCCTGGAGAGTATCCGATGATTCAACGACCTCGGTGTCTCAACCTTCAGCAATCCGATCGGCCTGTCGTATGCTATACTCCGTTTCACCTTATGTTGTACCGCAGCGAAGGCTAGAAGCGCGAGCTCATAGCATTGGCAGCTGCCCTTAAAGGGGCTAAGCAACAATTTTTTTTACTTTGCGCAAATACCGCTTAGAACGGATCCCTGACGTTAATGACCTATGAAACACGCCTTCGTTTTTCACCCGACGCATTAGAAGTCCCAGAAAAAAATTAAAAAACAACGAGCAGCGTTCACGCCCTCAACTCGCAGCCAGAACAAGCGGCCACGTGATCTGGAGCCGATTATATGCCGCCAATGTTGATCATAGCCACGCGCTGGGGTTGGCAAAGCACAGGACACGCGCTGAGTTCCAGACATTGTTATGGCTCGGCTATTGTCGTCGTTGCAGCGATTGGACACGGGCCACTACTCGAATGCTTCTCGAGCTATCAATTATCACGAGCCTAAATCGAGTGCCCACGCAATGCTCGGGTCCAATCTATGAACCGCATTCAAATATCGTCATACGGGGGTACTGCGATCCCCGCGTTACGTCATCGAATTTTGCAAGGGAGAGATTGAATGAAAATGATCGCTTTTGTCCTTGAAATTACACCGCAACAAAGGAGTTTCTTGGCCAGTGGCATTGCATGCGAGTATCCATGAGTCCCACTAGTGCCAGTAAGCTCGTGTAAAGTGAAAAACATTCCAATTGAATATCGTTGCACAGCTCCTTTAATGCGCGAGAGCTTGTGTCGCCGAGATGTGCCCCAGAGCAGGGAGCTCGCGCTTGTAGCCTTTCCTGCGGTACATCATAAGGTGAAACAGAGTATTAGCGGCGAGATGTTTTGATGGCGCCCTCCTGTGGTTCCCCCTTGTGACGTCATTACCTTGCAAACAACAAGTTCGATGGTGTTTGTTATTAGCATGGTGGAAGCTTGAAATCATTGCGCTCTCAAAGGAACACTGCCAACACCGTCAAAATTAAAGTTCTTTCATTCCTCTTATTTCCGTCGATGAAAATCCCCTTTCCGACGTCATAGTCAGCGTTCGGCCAATCGTGGAAGGCCGACCACAGCGACGCTTTCGGTCGCGCACGGGGCTAATAGCAATCCTAATTTCTGCGAGCGTTCTAAATTTTTTTTTTTTCAAAACTTGATAGCTTGTTTTGCGCCCAGTATAGCCCTGTATCATCGGACTGACGGCATGCACTCGTACACTGGCTTGTACTCGCAACGCTTTCATCATTGACCTCCATCACGTCGATCCACTGACTTTTCGTCCTCAAATTTTACAGCACGCAAACTAACCAACGGTGCAGGGATAAAGAGCTAGTGGAACTGAAACTTCGTTTTCTACGATCGCTCGTACGAAGAGCAGAATAAAAAAAAAAGGAAAAAACGTCTTAAGCACGGTCGAGGAGAGCACGAGGAGTAAAACTCACGTGACTTCCGGTGAACCCACTTTTAGTGACGTAGGTCGATACCTCCCTTCTGGCCGCCCCGACACCTTGCGGTACACTGTTACGTCACAGTGCACGGCGGGAACTTTGAATGGGGCTTCGTACTTCTATTTTTTATAAAAAAAATACGCAACTCTATAGTGAAACAATGTTTTTGTAATGTCCTGATATGCCATTGCAACGTTTAGCATGAAAAAAAAATTTTTTTTTTGGCGTGTCAGGGGCTCTTTAAAGTCAGGCAGTATGCAGCAATACCCAAGACTACTGCGAAAGAGGCACCGTAATAAGAAAAAAATATCTATAATTTATAATATAGATAAATAAAGAATAAAAACGGCGGTAGAATGACCATCAGCAAAGTAAGCACCAAATCATAAAAAAAAAAACAAGAGGAAATCCATCATCCTTCCTCATCTCTCATTATCAATCATAAGACTTATCTTGGAAGTACTGCGAGGCATACTTTTTAAAATAAACGTCAAGCGAAGACAGGATTCACCAAACTTTGTTCTGATCTTTGCGATTTAAAGACCCTAAGTGGCTGCATTTTTGTACGGTTCATTAAGCCCAAAAGCGTGCCCAACAAGCAAAACCTTTTTGTTTTTAGACTCCTAAGGATCTTGGGTAAATATCATGATGCGGTCAATCCGACTTATATCAAATGAAAGATCTTTTTTTTAATCCCCGGATCTTGTTGTTTATTTACCGTTCAGTATCTGTCACTCGCTAAAGTGACTGACAACGTTAAGAAACGAAGGGTGTCGCCTATTATGTTCACACTATTATTATGTTCACGTTCTTATCGGTGACTGCTGTAATCAAATATTGGCTGTGGAACTACTCGCATCTCCATCAACCTATGGGGGTCTCCGCTATCGGGCAAATATGGCAGTCTTAGAAAGGTCGTGCCGTGCCATGTACCAACTCAACGCACAACGCCCGGGGGTCGGCAGACAAGTATATGGGGCTCAATATGGTCTGCCCCGATTTGTATTCGCTATATGTTTCAAACCTGACAAGATGTGTTGTCATACGCGAGCTTCCAGACGCTCGACTTTGTTCGGGGAAGCGTTGGAAGGACTGCGGTGGCGATGAACGCTGATAAATGCGCAATGTCGGGTTCACGCGGTAGCGTAGTTGTCGCCCAGAGCCACCTGGGCTACACGCGACAGTAACAAGAGAGTCATCAGACCGATTGTTCCGCCGCGCCAAGAGCCGACAGCACGTAATCACCGAAGCCAGAAGGGTCGAGCAGAAATCGTGAAATGTCTTGTTTCTTTATACTTCAAATAGAAAGGGGAAAACAAAACACGGAGGACTCTCGCAGACAGCCGCACTCTTTTATTTAGCAACGACGAATGTCGTTGCTAAATGAAAGATTCTGCACGGTTGTCTGTGAAAGTCGTCCGTGTTTTCATTCTTCCTATTAAGTATTCGTAATCACAACACGCTCGCCTTAGCCAGGCCTGTTTCGTTCAGTTCGGCGTTTTCTCGCTAGGTACCGTTCGTTTTGTTGGAATCGCAGATAACGTGTCCCAAGCTGGCTTTTCGCCGTAAAACGAGCCGAAAAATCGGCGCCTGCGCGTATAGAAAGCTCAAACTTTCACCTAATGTGCACTGAGCAGGTCAGTTCTACCGAGCAAAGTTTCAAGGCGAATAAATCTCTTTCTGTAAAAAAAAGAAGAAAAAAAAAAGGAAATGAGAGCAAAACGTAAAAGTCAAGGTCGGACGCGTTCGCAGACGACCGAGACAGCGACGCTATTTACTTGGGGCGCCATCTCCCGACAAGGCGCAGCGAGCAGACGACAAGAGGGCGTCGTCCGCTCGCGACGTCTATCGGAAGGTGGCGCCACAAGTAAATAGCGTCGCCTACTCGGTCGTCTGCGAACGCGCGCAACCCTCGGCTTTGGCAAGCTTTTTGCACAAATATGTTACAGAGGGGAAAAAGCTATGCCTCGAAATTTCACACGGGAAAACTGATTTGCTCAGTACACATTAAGGCCCGTTCACACTCTTGCGACCGAGTTCGACCGAGAGAGACCAGACCGGTTTTTAAGCCTCTTGCGACCTCTTAGGACCAGCTCCGCAAGAGGCTTAAAAACCGGTCTGGTCTCTCTCGGTCGAACTCGGTCGCAAGAGTGTGAACGGGCCTTTAGATAAACGTTTGAGCTTTCCATGTAAAGGCTCTGATTTTTGTTTTCGGCTCGTTTTTTAGCGGAAGATTTGCTTGAGACACTCTGCGTAATACCTGTCAGTGACTCTGGCTCAGGCTCTCGCGTTTTGCACCTGTAGTCGCCGACCGCTGAAGAAATGCAGGGAGCAGTGAGTTCCGCGTATCCCGTTATTACTCAAGGACCAATCAGACTGCAGCATTAGCCGTTACGAACACCGAAGAACCAATCCCGAGGCCCGAACATCATTAAGCCACGCCCTTCATTTCTTTAGCTGTCGGCGGCTATGCATCCCCTAATCTCGAGACATACGCTCGCTGACGCAGTTTGCAAACCCGCTACCCCCCGTGCTGCAATCCCCATCGGAGGCTCACAAAGACCAATCGATCGCATCTGTGGTGCCAGCCGAGGTTCCCTCGGCTCTACGGCCATTAGAGAGCCGTCTCGTATGCAAAGCAGAGAACGGAGTTCTCGCGCATGGCAACGTGATCGAAGCCCTTGAGAAGCGCTGACTCGTATATGTGCACCCACTATACCACCACCACTCGAAGCCTCCATTTCAATCGATCTCTATCGGAAGCGGTATACGCGAAATCGATCGACAAAGATTGCCCTCAGCCGTCGGGTGTAAATTATAATTTGGTTTGGTTCGCTTTTATTTTTTTTTTTTGGCTTCTGGGTACGTATATGATTACTATCGTCTAAACTGTCGTGTGTGGTTTAGCCATACCGATGTGCACGCTTAGGTATTATCGATATATCGATAGCCTTTACGTCTATGCGAATGGATCGCCCTGGTTATTTAGACGAAAGGGTGAGGTTGGATAATTTTCGCTCTTATTTCATTCGTTGTGTATCTTAATAGACGAAGGCCGTATACGAGCGCTTGCAGCGTGTGTAGGAGCCTGACCGACTTACCGAAAATGTAATCAGTCAGTGTTATACGATGCAGTCTATAATAAATGCATTGTCAAGGCTGGAGCGCGAGCGTAGTTGACGCGATCTTCACGGGCTCTCTCACTGTATACCTTTTGCTGCGGTGCTCACTTTCAGACTGTCTTCGATAAGTCGCGATTCGTCTCGTCCTTGGGAAGCCGGTCCAAGGGAGTAAAATAGGAAAAATCCTTCAGCGCGGGTTCACGAGCCAAGCATATAAATCAGAGTCATCTCTTCGTACATTTGTCCAGTCACCTCGTTAGGGGTCAAACTACCTCTTACAGAGACGACATAGATCAGCTTCATCTCGCCACGCAATAACTGAAAGTTTTAAGTGGTCGTATAGAACAGGCCTCGAAACACGCATTCATAAAATGGCGCAGCTAGAGTATGCTCGGGACAGAGTTGGAGCACCGACACACGACATCAGGAATTTCGTTTGGTAGAGTCTGCTAAACGCGCCGCAGCTCGCACAGCTCGTAGAACAAAAGCTCAAAATCCGGCGCATTTCCCTTACTCCCTAAATTGATGAACCGATTTGCCTCTATACTCATTGTCACCTCAAGAAAATAGGACGTTTTGCGCATTGTTCATACGCGGCGCGAAGTAGTTCCAAAGAGAGTTGGTTGTCATCATCATCATCATTTATTTTCTTTGAGGGCCCGCGGGGCATTATACAAGGGTGTGGCAACAGAACAAATATAAATAAAACAGTAATCGGAGGAAAAAGCGATGCTTTTAGCGTTTGAAACGTGTAAGCCTTGATAAGATAACACGTATCTAATCTACAACCCTCCTACATACATCTTAATTCTCAAGATAAAGGTGGCAATTAGTAATGCTCCGCGAGGACCCGGACTTTTCTTACTCCAGTTCATAAGGTAAAAACAACTATAAACAGCCACGCGTTTTTTTTTTTAGCTAATTAATCTTGATTAGTTAGAGCTGCCACTATATTGACCTTCCCGTGTCTCGCATGCAGAAAACTGAAACAGGTTGTGCCGAACCCCCACAAAGCCCCCGTTGTTGGCAAGGTGTATCCAGAAAGGTAATACTAATCTCGCGTAAACACAGGGACGAGGTGGAACAACGAGGATACGAAAGAAAAGGCGAGGTATATTCCTTCCGAATACGTTCATGCGTAGCTACCTAAAATCCGCATTCATATTGCTCATACGTCATGTAAAAGACGCAGCGAACCGTCATACAGGAAAGAAACACGCCACGGACAGTGTCTTCAGAGTGTCTTTGGTGGGAACGTATTAGGAGCGAGACCTCGGCTTAAAGGCGCCGCAAAAAGAACGCATTGTCGAACAATTACCACACCTGCATGCACAAATGTTAGCTTTCCTCAGCGGTCAGTATACGTTAGGTAACTAAGAGATGTAGATTATTTTCTCACATTTTTTTCTTTAGCGAGTCAAGGGCATTTGAATGGAAAACAAAGCCAATCAAACGCGGGGTTGACCTCTTCGACCTTGTACACGAACAAATGTTCTCTGTCATTAAAATATTTTAATAGAAATCCACGGGCATATTGCCCTTAAAGTGTATGTTGCATCTCAGACACCGAAGCGATGGTTCAAGGCCGACGCAGTCCTAGAGGTATTTCGCGAAATTATATCTTGCGGCACGACCTCAAATTGGCGAGGTCCGGTAAGGTCCGTCATGAATCATCGTTTGCCAAAATTGTTATCGATCGGCGTATAGAGTTGTTTCAGCGTCCACAAGATTGGGATAGACTCATCACGCTGTCAGAATATTCTAAATGCACTGAAATCAATGGCTGCCCTGAAAACAGGTGCGCAAAATTAACAAGAACAAAAAAGAAAGAAAAATGTTTTAGTGGCTGATTAGTTGCTACAATGTTTAGCGGGAAAGAACCGATAAACATCCGCTAATCTAAACTTCAGTTCAATATACCTTTGGAGTGCTCGAACCTTGCTTATCTCATACTGGAGCATCAGTAATACGTATTAGCGCAGTTTCGATTTGCGTGGCTGAACTACGAGTTCCACAAAACCACAGGCGTTAGGACGTCTGGCTCACACGAGTCTACAGTCGAATAACATACCCCGACTGAAAGCGCAAATGAACCGTTTGATACTGAACTTCTAATTTCAAAGGCTCAGTAGCGTATTTCTTCATTTTTTCTTTAATCATACTGCCAACAACCTACTGACAGTCAAGGCGAGCGAGGGAATAATCAAGAAGAGTGCTCCTCAATGGGTGCTCATCGACCTCGCATGCTTGCTTTGATTAGCAGCGGTCCTTGAGCCAAGTCCTTGCCTCCTTTATTCTAGAAATCCTGTTAAATCACGAAAGAACGCGGCTGATGTAAAGGGGAAAGGAAATCAAAGAATAGGATGAGCGCAGGGGCTCTCTCTGGCAGCGCCAAACAGTGCCCTAGCGGTAAAATCCGGACACACGAACGCATGCGCACATGCCTGTCTAAACTGTCCGATCCGACGTGCGAACTGTCGGAGAGACGTTCGGAGGCGAGGGTTTTCGTCGCACCGGACCGCCGGACTGTGTGTACGTCCGGCACCGGCGTGCGACCAACTTGCCAGATATTCGCCGCACTGCTGTCCGATTTTCGCATGGCCGCAGCCAATGGGCGCGTTCAGTAGCGGCCCCGGAGTCAAGGAGTCACTGACTCCTTCCACTGGACGGCCAAAAGTCACTTCCGGTGCACGTAACTCCGGGGCTTCGGAGTCAAGCTCCGAAGCACCGAGTCCGGAGACGGTGCACGTAGAGTCAAAGGAGCTAAAGATGACCTCATTTCCTAAGTGGTGATGATTTCCGGCGAGAAAATCCAAAGAGCTCTGACTCGAGTAACTCCAATCGGGGGCAAGGGAGGCGCTACTGAGCGCGCCCAATGGTAGCACGGATGGCGCGAACGTCATGTTGTCGCGTGATTTTCGGACCGATCGGGCGAGGAGGTGCTACGTGACCCGGGGAAACGAATGTGGCGGTGCGCGGTGCGTCACGCGACGCGAGTCGCCGTTGTGAAGGAAACGGAGGTCATCGGAGTTTTCCCGCGCGCACAAAACAAGCTGCTGATTTTACGCGCCATAGCAACCCGGCCTTCTGGGACCGATCGAGGCCGTCGAAACCCGAATGTACTCCGTTTCACCTTAGGATGGACAGCAGCGGATGCTACGAACCATTCCAATGTCGCGTGAGTGTTACGTGAACTTGGAGAGAGACGCAGCAATGCGCGCGGTACGTATAGTCACGTGATTTGTACGCGGTGCTCGCTCCCGGAAATCTTCACGTAAGATTTTCAGACACGCACACTTTCATGGAATATGATAAAACATACTGTGTTAGTTTTAAAGTCAGAAAAACCGCGAAGGACGAGGGGAGTATTTTAGGTTTCTAGGCTGGGTGGCGCGAGCTACCTCCCGTTAAAAATACAGCCATAAGCATCCATCCATTCATTCAGTAGAGGGATACCTGAAACTGGGCGGAGCTCAACGGAACGACGCCACGACGCGTCGGAGGCATATGTGTCTCGAACTGTAGAGTGTGGCGAGAAGGGCGCTCCTCTCGCGGCCAATCGGGGGGGGGCACCAGTTCCGGCTCCGCGTTTCTTCGCCGTCTGGCCCAGATGCTCTCCGCTCGCCCGAAGGCGCACCGTCCTATCCAACGCGTATGGTTGTGATTCAGAAAGCGCACCGGAAACAGCAAAAATGCCACGAACTACGCAATTTCCGTGAAGCGCATGGCCTACGCGCGCACAAAAACGCGTTGGTTTGGATCGCGCTTTCAGCGCCCGTTTCCGCGTACAGCGTAACCGTGCCGCGGGAAATTGAATTGGTGATGAGGTCACGTGACGTCAGTATTCCCGCTGAATCTAGCGGAGAAGCTGAATCTGTTCATGGGTGACGTGACATCAAGTCATGTGACGTCATTTTCCTCGCTAAATTTAGCGGGGAAACTGAACTGGTGTTGAGGTCACGTGGCGTCAATTTTTGCAGCTATATTTAGCGGGGAAACTGTGGGAGGAGGGGAGGGGAGAGGAGCAGAAATGGATGAGGAAAGGAGGAGGAGAGGACTAGCAGGAGAGGAGGAAGGGAAGAGGAGAAGGAGAGGTAGGGGAAAGGATAAGGAAGAGGAGGGGAGGGTACGGAGGAGGAGAAGGGACATACTATCCCTTCCGTACCCTCCCCTCCTCCTCCTCAAGAGCTGCGCTCTAATTTCGCATTACACAAATTTGTAAACGTATTTAATTTTTTAATTTTTTTTTATAAAAGAAAGCATTCTGAGTCGACCCTCCTCTACTCCGCCCATCTCTCGTTTCTCCACGCGCCGATAGCCTCCTTTCTATGTTCTCCGTGGCGGTTTGTTGTTTTGCGGAGAAGCCACCGCGCGTATTGTTGGCGCTGGCTGAAGGGTTAGGCCCTGCGCTACCATATGGGTAACCGTACGGCGCTGCTCCTCGCCTTTTTCCGGCGGCTGCGCTCTCAACGGCTCCGTCGTGGAATTGGTAGGCTTTCTAGAATAAAAGAGGCTATTAGCCCCGTGCGCGACCGAAAGCGTCGCTGTGGTCGGCCTTCCACGATTGGCCGAACGCTGACTATGACGTCGGAAAGGGGATTTTCATCGACGGAAATAAGAGGAATGAAAGAACTTTAATTTTGACGGTGTTGGCAGTGTTCCTTTAAGAGCGCAATGATTTCAAGCTTCCACCATGCTAATAACAAACACCATCTAACTTGTTGTTTGCAAGGTAATGACGTCACAAAGGGGAACCACAGGAGGGCGCCACCAAAACTTCTCGCCGCTAATAGCCAATCCGAACAAGGACGCGAGTTTTCGACACTGTTTGGACATCAGTGCAGTTGAACGCACTAAAATGAACGGCAAGATCTAGCGAAGAAAACAAATGAGACGGTGTATGTTCTCTCCGTCAGAAACTATGTTTCTGTCATGTTACATTGTAAAGCGAGAGAAATTGTCATGTTACATTGTAAAGCGAGAGAGAACAAGCTGCAATTTTTATGAAGAACGTGTTTTTTTTTTTTTATAGTTCAGAAAGCATGGTGTTCACGTTCTGTGAAAACAAACCTGTACATTTTCTCGTGCCGTTGTAGAGCCGATGGGTCGACCATCGTCTCAGTCCATCAAAAATCGTTGTAGTGTCAAAGATTTGTTCCCCTACTTTGATTCTAGAAACACGGTTTTCGAGCACGAATAAATTGAAGGGCTTCCTTGCCATTTTGTAGAAACAAGTGTAAATTCAAATTTAAGAAAAATTCAACTTTAGTTGGATTTGTGTTCTCGAAAGTTTAAGGCACTCGAATTCGGGGAAAACTGTGGAGGCGGCCTAGAAAGCGACCAGCCGAGTCGGAGTCACATTGTAAAACTGTCTTAATTGTCGAAGCAGAAAAAGAGAAGAAACCAAACAAACAAACAAAGAGACAGACAGACAGACACACAGAGAGCGCGCTGCACAGCGCGCGCTCTTGGCGCGTGTCGTTCGGCAGCGGCGCAGGTCAGAGCGGTATATTAGGAGAGTTTGGACAATGGGCGGAGCAAAGGCCGCCGCCAGCGCCGAAAACTACCCCCGCGGTGAGAGTGTAAACTAAAGGTACGACACAGCGTCGACCAATCAGGAGACCGCAACGTCACAATATTGCAAACGACATTTAAAGCAGTAAAGACAAAGGCACAGGCTCGTGAGCCTAGCTCAGCGAAATGCTTTTGTTTGTACGAGAACTCGTGCAGAGGCACTTTCCAAAGCCACGCGCTCGTGCCCATGTCTTTGTCTGCACTGCTGATGTTTGTGAGATGGAGTACCGGTGACAGTTTGCTCTGGGCCGGCTTGCTATACTCCGTTTCACCTTATGTTGTACCTCAGAGAAGGAAGCGCGAGCTCATAGCGTTGGGAGCTGCTCTTAACGCACGAGAGCTTGTGCCGCCGAGATGTGCCCTAGAGCAACGAGCTCGCGCTTGTAGCCTTTCCTGCGGTACATCATAAGGTGAAACAGAGTATGGGAAGCGAGCATGCCGGCCGTGTCGCGGCGGTCGCCTATTGTTTGCCGCATCAATTGTAGTGGCTTTCTTAGAGCGGAATAGCTACCTTGGAAATTACAGCGCTAACCCGCTACAACGCACAACCAACGCAGCGACTGGCAGAAGTTCCCCGATGCAACGGATCCGTTTGCCGCTAGGGGCGCCCTGGTCGGGGCTTGAATTAGATCCGCACCTTTTCTATGCCGGCCGCGTCGCGGTGGTCGCCTATTGTTTGCCGCATCAATTGTTGTGGCTTTCTTAGTGCGGAATGGCTACCTTGGAAATTACAGCGCTAACCCGCTACAACGCACAACCAACGCAACGACTGGCAGAAGTTCCAAGGAAGTTCCCCGATGAAACGGACCCGTTTGCCGCTAGGGGCGCCCTGGTCGGGGCCTGAATTAGATGTGCACGGTTCCTATAGACGATTGCAAGCTGGGCGACTGGCCGCCGCCATGTCTCTGCTCGAGCAGGCACGTCCGTGCGATTACGAGCTTGCCAAAGCTACGTTCACCCGCGCATTGCACGCGCTTGCACGCATGGGGCACCAGTTGTGGCGCCATGCTTGCAATTGTCTATTAGCGGCGAGAAGTTTTGGTGGCGCCCTCCTGTGGTTCCCCTTTGTGACGTCATTACCTTGCAAACAACAAGTTCGATGGTGTTTGTTATTAGCATGGTGGAAGCTTGAAATCATTGCGCTCTCAAAGGAACACTGCCAACACCGTCAAAATTAAAGTTCTTTCATTCCTCTTATTTCGTCGATGATAAATGCCCTTTCCGACGTCATAGTCAGCGTTCGGCCAATCGTGGAAGGCCGACCACAGCGACGCTTTCGGTCGCGCACGGGGCTAATAGAACAGCGTCTCAGAGACTGGCTGGAAGAAAACCGCGCAAAGGGTGGGGCGTGCGAGCGTCTTGAGACGCGGAGTCCCGCTCGGCTCGTGCGCTGGCTTTGGCAGTGTTTTGCTTCCCCGTCTCAGCTGAGACGCTGTTTCTAGCAAGTCGCTGGGAGACTCGTCGCCCGTTGAGGCAGACCAAGTTCTAGGCTGTATAAACATACACACAACACAACCCCCCCCCCCCCCCCCCCCCCCTGGTTTGGAGCGCACGTTCGTTTATTCTACACTTGAATATTGGCGTGACGAACACCTTAAATGCCCTAAGTTTTCAGTCACCGAGAGCTAAACCTTATTACTCTAGCGACGCTAAAACGGCTTAAATAATTCGTGTCACAAATGTAGAGCTCACGACCACCGCTAGGGGCTGTTTCGAGGCCTGTGGTTGGCCCCGAGAGGCTCGCCTATTCAAACCAATGTATGGCCAAACTCTCCCAATAAACGGCTCTGGCGCAGGTGTTCGGGGGACGCTGTCACCGATGGCCAGCAAAGAAGGAACAAACAAAGGAGGGAAGAATTTAGGTCATACCCTAACTGAACATAACATTTTCCCCTCCCTTATTTTTCTTTTAAGAGTATAGAAACAAGACAATGATGACAAAACTGTGGAGCATCACACTGCGTATCAAATCAAAAGGGGTACGTACAAACATACAAGTCATATAGTCTAGCACAGCGAGAGCACATCATCTCTTGTGCGGTGACCACTGGTCCCCATCAAATGTTCATTTTTTGTGAAACAGTTTGCACTAGAAACTTTAAAAACTATTTTCAATTGAAAAAAAAAAGGGTATTCGGTCAATCCACGAGTGATCGAGGACAAAACATTATGCACGCATTTACAACAGCAAAAATAAAGAGCAAAATCTCTACGTCGAAAATACAAAAGGAAATAGCCCACTCCTTTCATCGAGTACCAAGGTCTCCATACCGCACTGGTGGTCGACGGTTACGGCCTGAGCGCCTTAGAAGCACCTGCCTAGGACACTGAGCAGTTGAAGTTCCCATTCCTGGTGGTGTGTCCGGTGCGGGTCTGCACTCAGGCGTCCGCAATCGAGGCAGCTGCTGCATGGCCGAACTTGACTCTTGAGGATGCCAAGTATGACGCCTGTGGTACGCGTCACCTGGAGTAGCAGTGTGGCTCGCTGGCTGGCCACCTTGAACAGCAGTGGGTGTCCCCTGCTGATGACTTCCTGGACTGGGATCGGAAGCAGCTGCGAGTTTCGAGGCATTCCACACTCTACCATCTCCCAGCCGGAATGTCCACCGACCGACCCGCTTCATGGTGCATAGTGGCGGTCCAAAGGCCGACTCCCCCTTGGCTACCTTTCCTAGTTTCTTCACTCTAACCCGGTCGCCAACCCTGAATCTGGGGGTCTTCGCCGCTCGACGCCGGTCGGTGTACTCCTTCGTGTACTGCTGCCTCTGCTGCACTCGATGTCGCAGCCGTTGCAGCTCCTCGATGGGATTTTGTAAGAACTGCGCCGACGACAGTCCGAGGATGTTAAGGCGGGTGCGAGGCTTCCGTCCATGCAGCAGGAGAGCAGGTGAAAGTCCAGTCGTGGCATGGGGCGTGCCGTGATATATCATCCCGGATGCTGCTTCGCTCAAAAGTGGCGCACTGGAGAAAACTCTTCAGGGTACGGTTGAAACGTTCAACCTGCCCGTTGGACTGGAGGTAGTAGACAAAATCCAGCTGGTGCTTTATACCGCGCGCTTTAAGGAACGTCTCATATTCGCCTGAAACGAACTGTGGCCCATTGTCGCTCACAACGCTGTCTGGGTACCCCTCTCTGGCAAGATGGCGCGGAGAAGGTCCGTGATCCTCCCCGTAGTGACGTTTGGGCAGAACTGTACCTCGGGCCACTTTGAAAAGTAGTCCACCAGCGTGATGGCGTAGCGACACGCAGGCTCCGCTCGCTCAAAAGGGCCCACGACATCGATGCCCACCTTTGACCAAGGTCGCTCTGGCAAGGGCACTGGATGGAGAGGGGTCGGGGACGTCTTGGCACTCTTGTCTGAGGTGTTGCAGATCTTGCAGGCGCCGACTGCACTACGCACTTCTGCGTTCATGCGGGGCCACCTCGTGTGCTCTGGCGACAAGAGCGCATCGCCTAGTCGTGGGGATGACGAATTGCTCCCCGCGCAGCAGGAGACCGTCGTTGACGGAGAGCGCATCCTTCAGGTCGTAGAAGATGGCCGCGTCAGCGAAGAGAGCGCTCACCGGTGGCCACTTAGAGGTCCCATATCCCATGACAGCGGTGAGCAGAGCGTCATTTGCTGTCTCCTCTTGCAGCTGTTGCTTCGTGATTCACTCTTCATCTAAATCGACAAAGGAGATGATCTCGTCGTCGAACTCCATCCCCTCTTCTTCCTGTGACATCGGCAAGCGGGACAGGGCATCTGCTACCTGGTTTTCGGCACCTCGGTGGAACTCCACCGTGAAGTTTTACTTCAGTAGGCGATGTGACCAACGGGTGATCCGTAGTGGGTGACGTCTTGCTCCTCCGGTGGACAGCAAAGATACGAGCGCTTGGTGGTCCGTCCGAGGGGTAAATTGGCGGCCCCATAAGTATATGTGCCCCTTTTCACACGCCCACAAGCACGCAATAGCTTCTTTTTCCCCGACCGAGTATTGCCGCTCTGTCGAAGTGAGCGTCCTTGAGGCGAATGCGACAGGGAAGACGCCGTCACCATGACGCTGCTGCAGCACAGCCCCAATGCCGTATGCCGACGCGTCTGCGGCCACGATGGTGGGCAGCGTGGGGTCGAACATTCTTAATGTCCTGGCAGATGACAGCAGCCTCTTTACTTGGTTGTAGCTTCTGTCCGCGTCGTTGTCCCAGACGAACGGAGTGTCTTTCCGCAGGAACCTTCGAAGAGGTTTGACCTCAGACGCTAACCGATGCACGAAGCTAGAGTAATACTCCACCGTCCCCAGAAAAGAACGGAGTTGGGTGATGTCCGTGGGGAGGGGGGCAGCGTTGAGTGCATCCACCTTCGTTTGTAGCGGAGCAATAACTTGAGCGCTGACTTCATGACCGAAAAACAAACATTCTGGCACATTGAACAGGCACTTGTTGTTGAGTTTCAGTCCAGCATCCGAGATACGCCGCAGCACGTCACGCAGACGGTGTGTGTGCTCCTCCTTGGTCCTGCCAAAAACAACAACGTCGTCAAGGTAGACCAACACACCTTCGCAGTCGTGAAGCATTTCCGACATCATCTGCTGGAAAGCTGCTGGCGCCGATGCCAGTCCAAAACATACTCTCTTGAACCGGAAGAGACCTTCGTGTGTAATGAATGCTGTGAGGTCCCGACTATCTTTATGTAGCGGCGCTTGGTGGTAAGCAGCCGCTAAGTCAAGCTTGGAAAAGTGTTTGGCACCATGTAAAGCATGCAGAAGTTCTGCGGAAGAGGAAAGCTATCGATAACGACAGCTTTGTTGGCTTCCCGCAGGTCCGCGCACATTCGAATTGAGCCATCTTTCTTCTGCACCACCACAATTGGTGATGCCGATTAGGAGGAATTGATCCGCTCGATGACCCCAGCCACTTCCAAGCGTCTTGATTTCTTCCGATACTGACTGACGCGCAGCTAGAGGAATACCTCTCATTCGATGACTAACGGGAATGACAGAAGGTCGAATGTTTACCTTGTGGACAACGTCCTTGACACGGCCAAGACCCGGACTGAAGAGGTGCTCGAAGTTGCTCATGGAAGGCGGCAGGTTTGCTTTACTGGTTCAGGCACCACTGGAGCTGCAGCCTGTGGTGGAGACAATGCTGAGGCCAGCTGATTTTGCACCCTTGCCGACCACTCGTTTCTCAATGCACTCACGCTTCGTCCTGTGGGGCCGGTATCGACCTTTCATCCTCCTCTCTCGGCGGGTCGCCGGAACCCTATCTGTATAGACCTTTTCATCCTTCTCCACATGGGCGCTGCCATCTTGGAATCACGTGACCCGGCAGCCATTAGGTTGCTTCAACTTGCTGCTCCGCTCTCCCCTCCGCGCCTTGGGAGATGCGCTGTATTTGTGCTTTTCGTCGCGTTTCACCGCGATTTCCTGCCTTTCTTCGGAAACTACAGTCCGATATGTCTACTCGACGACTAAGACGTCACGAGGGTTTAAAGGTCTTTATGACAACTGAGGTTTGTTTACTAATAGTGGCGGAACATTCTCAAGAAGAAGCGCATATATTTATATCGCGCATTTAGGATCGGAAGGCGTCAAGAATAGTCAGAGCAAGGAGACTATCTGTATTTCCTGAAAGTATCCTTCTTCGTATTCATAATATAGCAAAAACAGTTTCTTTTAATTTTGCGAGGAAACTCGCGGAGGAGATAGACAACGAACGTTGAACTTGTATTTTATCTGAGGGTAGAAGTAATGGTACGTCAACATCAGGCGATTTGTTCGTTCAAATTATCACACTACATGTGTATGAGGTTCTCAATCTTTTTTTGCGATGTAAACATTCGGTTGGTCGGTTTACTTACGAAGTTTAAGAAATTGTATACCGTCCTCGCTTTCGACAGTCCTTTAAGTGATTTATTTATTATATTTCGATAACCAGTGCCATCCACTTAATTTATTTTAACACAAAGGTTGAGACTTCCCGCGTAAGAAACTGCCACGGACACTTAACAGTAGCGAGTTTTAGAATAGCGTGCACAAAGAAATACGTCGTTTCTATTTG
>JABSTQ010003143.1:0-63163 GCA_013358835.2 Ixodes persulcatus
CGCTAAATTTGGCCGAAAAATTTACGCCACGACCCATTCACCAATTCAGTTTCCTCGCTAAATTTCACGCGAAAATGGACATCACGACCATTGCACCAATTCAGGAACCGCGCTAAATTTGGCCGAAAAATTTACGCCACGACCCATTCACCAATTCAGTTTCCTCGCTAAATTTCACGCGAAAATGGACATCACGACCATTGCACCAATTCAGGAACCGCGCTAAATTTGGCCGAAAAATTTACGCCACGACCCATTCACCAATTCAGTTTCCTCGCTAAATTTCACGCGAAAATGGACATCACGACCATTGCACCAATTCAGGAACCGCGCTAAATTTGGCCGAAAAATTTACGCCACGACCCATTCACCAATTCAGTTTCCTCGCTAAATTTCACGCGAAAATGGACATCACGACCATTGCACCAATTCAGGAACCGCGCTAAATTTGGCCGAAAAATTTACGCCACGACCCATTCACCAATTCAGTTTCCTCGCTAAATTTCACGCGAAAATGGACATCACGACCATTGCACCAATTCAGGAACCGCGCTAAATTTGGCCGAAAAATTTACGCCACGACCCATTCACCAATTCAGTTTCCTCGCTAAATTTCACGCGAAAATGGACATCACGACCATTGCACCAATTCAGGAACCGCGCTAAATTTGGCCGAAAAATTTACGCCACGACCCATTCACCAATTCAGTTTCCTCGCTAAATTTCACGCGAAAATGGACATCACGACCATTGCACCAATTCAGGAACCGCGCTAAATTTGGCCGAAAAATTTACGCCACGACCCATTCACCAATTCAGTTTCCTCGCTAAATTTCACGCGAAAATGGACATCACGACCATTGCACCAATTCAGGAACCGCGCTAAATTTGGCCGAAAAATTTACGCCACGACCCATTCACCAATTCAGTTTCCTCGCTAAATTTCACGCGAAAATGGACATCACGACCATTGCACCAATTCAGGAACCGCGCTAAATTTGGCCGAAAAATTTACGCCACGACCCATTCACCAATTCAGTTTCCTCGCTAAATTTCACGCGAAAATGGACATCACGACCATTGCACCAATTCAGGAACCGCGCTAAATTTGGCCGAAAAATTTACGCCACGACCCATTCACCAATTCAGTTTCCTCGCTAAATTTCACGCGAAAATGGACATCACGACCATTGCACCAATTCAGGAACCGCGCTAAATTTGGCCGAAAAATTTACGCCACGACCCATTCACCAATTCAGTTTCCTCGCTAAATTTCACGCGAAAATGGACATCACGACCATTGCACCAATTCAGGAACCGCGCTAAATTTGGCCGAAAAATTTACGCCACGACCCATTCACCAATTCAGTTTCCTCGCTAAATTTCACGCGAAAATGGACATCACGACCATTGCACCAATTCAGGAACCGCGCTAAATTTGGCCGAAAAATTTACGCCACGACCCATTCACCAATTCAGTTTCCTCGCTAAATTTCACGCGAAAATGGACATCACGACCATTGCACCAATTCAGGAACCGCGCTAAATTTGGCCGAAAAATTTACGCCACGACCCATTCACCAATTCAGTTTCCTCGCTAAATTTCACGCGAAAATGGACATCACGACCATTGCACCAATTCAGGAACCGCGCTAAATTTGGCCGAAAAATTTACGCCACGACCCATTCACCAATTCAGTTTCCTCGCTAAATTTCACGCGAAAATGGACATCACGACCATTGCACCAATTCAGGAACCGCGCTAAATTTGGCCGAAAAATTTACGCCACGACCCATTCACCAATTCAGTTTCCTCGCTAAATTTCACGCGAAAATGGACATCACGACCATTGCACCAATTCAGGAACCGCGCTAAATTTGGCCGAAAAATTTACGCCACGACCCATTCACCAATTCAGTTTCCTCGCTAAATTTCACGCGAAAATGGACATCACGACCATTGCACCAATTCAGGAACCGCGCTAAATTTGGCCGAAAAATTTACGCCACGACCCATTCACCAATTCAGTTTCCTCGCTAAATTTCACGCGAAAATGGACATCACGACCATTGCACCAATTCAGGAACCGCGCTAAATTTGGCCGAAAAATTTACGCCACGACCCATTCACCAATTCAGTTTCCTCGCTAAATTTCACGCGAAAATGGACATCACGACCATTGCACCAATTCAGGAACCGCGCTAAATTTGGCCGAAAAATTTACGCCACGACCCATTCACCAATTCAGTTTCCTCGCTAAATTTCACGCGAAAATGGACATCACGACCATTGCACCAATTCAGGAACCGCGCTAAATTTGGCCGAAACATTTATGTCACGTGCCGTGACGTCACGGGACCTACAGAGAGATTCAAGTTCCCCGCTAAATTTAGCGGGGAACCTGCCCTTATGTGCGACAATAACTACTAATGCATTCATAGATAAGCAACACTGGTTTCTACAAATTTTTTGTTTACCTTTCTCTTCAGTTCGTGTATATTCTAACAAATTTCGGGATTCTTTTGTTTATTTTTTAATTCTTTTATACTCCTCTATTTTGGTTTGCGGTTATTGGGATTCAGCTGCTATCGGATTTTCAATCAGTCACACTTTTTGACGCCGCTGTTGGTTCTGCGGAATTCGTCTCAGAAAAGGTTCAGTCTTACCACTCTCGCGAAAAAGGAAGATCAGCGGAGCTGTACTCGATACACTGCCGCAACACGCACGCGCCCGTTTCCCGCTTCTTCTCGTCCGACACGCCGCCGATCGCGGATACGTCTCCGGCAACCCAGAGTAGGTCGCACACGGCGCACGTGACGCCAGACGGCTAATCACGAACTCTCTCCGGAACATCGCCGTCGCGCCAGGGAACTGTTCAGCCGGCGTGGATTGCAGTCGTCGCCGGGCCTCGCGCTTGCGCTTGACCTCCGTGGCACGATCGTCGTCCGTGGCGTACGTTGGCCCGCCGGCGTCCCTTAGCATCGCTGGTTCTGTTCTCGGCGGCGGTTTTCCAGACGAGCGATGTGCTCTTTTTTGCCAAGAGAATCTAAGTGCTCGACGCAGTGAAATTCGAGGTTACAGCGGCTTTGCGGCGGTTGCGGACCCATTCGCGCTGCTACGCACGTCGCCGCTCCTTCCGCAGCCAGTCTTCTTTCCCCGAAAGGGCGCGCGGCCAACCCATCCTAAAGGCCCATACGCACATTCGCGTTTGAACGCGTTTGAGTGCATTGCGGCGTCCTTGCGCCCAGGTGCGGTCGCTGGCGGTGCTACGCGCTGCCTACCCGCAACGCTTCGCAGCGCATCGCAAGCGAGTAGAGACTCGCTCAACTTTCCGAAGCGTTGCGGCGCGTTCGACCTAGTTCGACCAATCAGAAGCCCAGAGAGAGGAGAGGAGGGTGACGTGTCCGCTCGCGCCACTCGGCCGACTCGGCGAGACGTATCCGGTTCGCCGCCCGCAGAACTTGCTTTTTCTTTTTGGGGAGCGGTGGGAAGTGTATTTTCCGAGGCGGCGATGGTTCAAGCTTGACAAAACGTGGGGGAAGCCGGCGGGATTGTCCCAAGATCGAACACTTCGGCGCTGTCGCTGTGCGCCGCCATGTTGCCTTGGATTTCGCTTACTATTGGTGAGCCGCTAGTGACGATAGCGCGTTCTTATTGGCTCTTGACTGCGGTTGACTGCGTGTCAACGCAGCTGTGCGTACAAGTTTGGCGCAAGCGCTCTTCGCAACGCAGCGCGTCCGCTTGCCGCGACGGAACGCACCGCGCTCAAACGCGAATGTGCGTATGGGCCTTAAGTCCATACCGAAACTGATAAGAGCGTAGGAAACAGCGCGCAAAACAGACGAGGACGAAGAAACACACGTGACGAGCGCTGCGCTCGTTACGTGTGCTTCTTCTTTGTCGTCGTCTGTTTTTCGCGGTTTCCTACGATGAATTCCCAGCAACAAGCCGCCCAACTATCCATTCTTCTATGACAGCTGGAAAGGTTGGCGCCATCTACCAGCGACGGTGGCAACCATACTGGTTGTGTGCTTGCCACCGTCGCTTATAGATGGCGGTAGCTGTACAGAGGCGTTTTGATCGACAAGTGTTTTGTACCGGACACGATCCTCCGGAACCTAGCCCTTAACAGCTCCGCTGTAAAATTTCATTCAACTCCGTTGTGAGGGTTGCGTAAATTCATACAATGTTTATAAATACCATTTTATGTTTTCGGATGATTCCAAAAATCTCCAAAAAATACCAACCGGTAAACTTCTGGAGAATTGAAACTTATCCGAAAAAGTCCGAATTTCGACGACACGACGGTAAACTAAAAAGCAAAAATACGGTATTACGTGAATAAGCTTCGTGAGGGCACAGGGTCAATCGTCTCAAAAACGACCACTTTAGTTTATTTTAGTCTATTGATAAAAAAAAATTTCCTTTTAACCTCGTTAAGGTTTCTTGAAGACACCGGGTCAATGCACGTCTGGCCACGACACAAGCAACTGTTTCATTTCCACAACAAACGCCACTTCCAAATTACTGCGTCTATTATGTTAGGCTATTTCAAAGCACTGATATTCTTAAGCAACCCTTGATTGCAAGATTTGTTGTGTTACATTTCGTACTGCCAATGCAAAACTCACTGTTTTTAAAGTTATATCTGCACCTCTGTGGTAATATTTTTCTTGTCGATTAGTTATTAATTAGTCCAAGTAGAGCGCCGCACGAGGCCGGGCAAACCCAAAAGCCTGACCCCGGGCCGGATAGCACAGAATGTTTCGGGTCCAAGAAGGGCCCGGGCCGGGTAGCACGGATCCTTTTCGGGCCCGGGCCGAGCTCGGGAAACGGTGTAGCACACATTCCAAAATGTTGAGAAGAAAATGCTAACGCACTGATCGGTTTAGATTTGAAAGAAACAAAAAATCCGAAGTGCGAACTTGCTACGACGCCACCAAAAATATTACAAATAAAGAAAGCTATTACTGCGACGAATGTATCTGATCGAAATGGCCAGAAAAGCTTCGTGACCGCTTTGGTTTCTGGCCTCTCAGCCTTCAAACCCTCGCACACCCACATGCGTAGATGTCCCGATAGGCGGCACCACTTATTTGTAAAATGGTGGATGGTAATACACGCACTGTTATTATCGTTATTATAATTTTGTATCATGATCAAAGGTGGACTGCACATTTGCAATAATTTTTTCTGCACTTATAATATTCATACTAGAAAAATGCAGTACTTGCAATGAAAAAAAAAAAAAAGAATGGCCTCTTTCGAACGCCCGGCATCCAGCACGCACTTGTTGCTTTGCACCCTCTTTTGTCTGCATGGGAAGGCTCGAGGCCTCTCGAGACGCCGAAACGACATCGAAGGAAGCAGGCGTTCTAGAGGTGGAACTGCTAAGTCATTTCCATGACGTTGTCATTCTGTCAGTGATCGCTAACTCCTGTACTCTACTTCAGCTTAACGTGGAAGGAGCTCAGGAGGCCAGACTTGGTGAGTGAACTTATTATATAGGCATTTGTGCAGCTGAGGCAGTTTACGAGTCAAGTAGCTTGTGTATCTAGCCTTAAAAATATATATCCTTTAGGGGTGTAAAAAGAATTCTAGGACATATTTTTTTTGCATTGCCCAATTACACATCAAATCCTTAAACTAAATGGGAAGTCGACCCAGCCTTTTGAAAAATAGAAATCCTGTCAGACAAGGATTTTGCATTTAACTAGTACATCAGTATTTAGTTAGGTATGTCAAGTCATTAGTCGTTGAGACCCAGTTTGTTTGCAAGCCAAAGTCATTTTTAACATTAATAGAGTTGCTTGCCAAATAATGGCACTGTTAAGGTCATGTACGCAGCTCGAAACATCGCTAGGCGCAAACTGGTCTTGTGGTGACAGGGAGCAAAGATTCCGGTTCGAGAGGCTGAGTGCCTACCTTGTCATGTTTCCCAAGACTGGGCAAGGGCCCCACTCGTAAACGTCTATACTTTTTCTTTCTTTAAGAGGGACCTCTTTTGGCGATACGAGCCATTGCAGCGAACACAGCCTGACACGGAATTATAAGCTCGACGTACCATGGCGTGCAACTACAAGGTCAGATGGCTTGCTTTCTGCGTGAATTCACAGCGATGGTTCGAAGCATCTGCCGGAGTAGACTTTAAGCTGGGATTGTTTGGGAAAAGGCTTCCGGTTGCAGTACTATCCGGCAAGGTTAACACTTTGTTGATATAGTGCGGCACTGAAATTTCAGCACGTTCGTGACAGTACCACCTAATGAATGCATGCTAGCTATTAAACTCTCCGTCTGCAGAGGAATGAAACGCCCTTTACTTCCACTTGCCGCTGCATCTGGAGTTTCATGGTATAAAGCAGCGTATGGCTGCAAGCTCTAACCGGATCTTGTCCTTTGGTCTGCGTAGGGCCATGACAGGGAGACAGTCACGGCTTGTGGTTTCGGCGTCGTGGGACCCGGGAAGGCAGGGAGCCAGACTTTGGGGGGAAAGCGCTTTATTCGGGTTCCAGGTCTTGCTTGCACCAGCTCCAGCCCAGAACTGCCCGTCTCGTCGATTCTTTCTTCCGTCGTCACGTCGCCTTTTCTCGACGCGCCAATCAGCGCACACCACGAGTAACAAAAATATAACAATCACAAAGCCCGATAACCCGTTGGCGGCGGCGCTAAATCCGCTGCCTCATGCATGCCGCATGCATCACAGAGGCAATCCGAGAGCATCACCAGAGTACCCTGCCCGCGGTCGTTACGGCTATATTTGTATGTAGGCAACCTTTTTCTCTTTTCCTTAATTGTACTCCGGCGTTTGCTTTTCATTGTCGCCTTTTTGCCTTAAAATTGGTTAAGCATACGAATGAATACGGTAAAACTGTAACCCATATATTTTGGTCAAGATAACTTTCTTTGCCAAAGGTACACACTAACATGAACGTTCTCATTTGTTTGTTTTTTAATTTATTTAAAACTCTCCACGGGCAGCAGGGAAAACGTTACGCCAGTGGTAAGCTCATGTTCACTGCTCGAACTTGTTCGCAACTGATCGCATGAATATTGGTAGTGAGAAGTGAATGCTGTGAAACCTACTTTCGGCACTTGCTCAGCAGCACGAGAACAAAAAAAAAAGTATATAGGACATACCCTGTTTTAGACTGCGTGCTCAATCTACTAGTCTGCCTGCCATTTAGGTTGTGGCACTGGAGAGAGCAGGTAAATTAAATTGTTGGTTTTAGCATTTCTTTTGTTAGCAGATGTCCGAGTACCTATTGTAAATTTAGAGATTCCTCTTAAAAGCAAGCCGAGGAGATTATTTAGTTTGATTAGGTAGCTGAAAATAAAATGGAGTACCCCTTCAGTCGGTAAAATAGATACTGTGTGCCACTGTTAGTGTTAAGTCGAGATCGGCGCTCTTTTGGCATTTTGCTCAAAGAAGTACCGCTTTTATCGCGTAGTCTCTTGGTGCGCCAACTAAAATATTTTGATGCAAAAATTTCCTCTGCAGGTAAACTCTACCCTCATGCTCAATGTGTGTGAACTGAAGTTGTATCCCCAGTCTACACCCGTTGAGCATGAGGGTAGAACAATCTTTCCATGTCAGTACTCGTTTTTAGGGGCGAAGCTCCTTAGGGGCTAGCCATGTCCGTAGGTCCGTATCTCCGGCGTCCAGGCTCTGCTCCTGCTCGTGAGCTCACGTGCTCAAGAGCAGGTGAGGACGTGCTCACGTGCTCGTGTAGAAAAAAAAAAAGAAAAAAAAAGAAAACAAGATGAAAAAAAAATTCTGTCTGTGCAGTCGACAGGATTCGAACCTGTGCGGGGAGACCATAATGGATTTCTAATCCATCGCCTTAACCACTCGGCCACGACTGCGGGACGAGTAGGGGGCTCTGAGATGTGGAAGTAGCTCAAGAGCTGGGGATGTCATGGATGAAACCTTGCATGTAGCCGCCCAACGTCTATACAGGAGAGGGCGCTGCGGTCAAATGCGTATATAATCGCGTTAAACTTTGCATGGATTGGCTCAACGGTTATAGACGAGAGGGCGCTGCGGTCAAATGCTCCAATGCGTATATAACCTCGTTCCATACCACACATTCTCTTTCTGACATGGATGAAAACGAACGAAAGGCTCGGCATGCTGCGGCTCAGCGTCTATGCAGACAAGCACCACCAGAGCTTCGTCCCAATCAACATCATTCGGCACGTGGAGATGCGTTTAATTTTTTTATAGTCTTTACATTTGAATGTAAACATTGGAAAGAAATATTTCCGGTTAGGGCGAAAGAGAATCTAACGAAGAAGTGTAACCAATTGCATTATTGGTGACCCGACATTTGAAGGCCCACGTGGCCTTGTCCTCAGGGGTGACCACAACCAACGGACATCTATTTTTGTGCGTGCTCTTCTTGTGCGTCTCCGCCCTGCTCCGACGGTCTCTCGCCAAGACCGTCTGCCCACGACCGGCTGGCTTGCTGAATGGAATATACCCGCGCGACTCTTGTGGACCCTTCCGGTATGAATAGTTTGATAGCTGACCTCATTCTTAGATTAAAAGGCCACTCTCTTCCCGTTGTCACCTCCTTGTTTTCCGAGGCAGCTGTGACGAACGCTGTCGTCGAAAAGGGACTCTCATCGATCCCATCTCCATTTTTTTTGTGATATAGAGCTCAAATAAACTCCATAAGAATTACCTTCACAACACGGCATGTACACTTTGTAATTAGTATGCCATTTCTATTCCGACATGAAGGTGCGTCAACATTGTTGACCTAGAACAGTTTTTGTGGGATCTACTTGAGAGCTACGCGATGCAGGTTCAACATTTCTTTGCTGAGTGTCACATCAGCATCGTCAAATATCGGTTCCTAAGCGCTTTTCAAGACGCGGTCCAATAGCGCAAATCCAACACTCGATCAAACGCGAGCGTCCGCTTCGAGTGTGAACAGGTATATACGAGGCTCTTGCTGGCACTTGTGGTTGAAACGCATCTTTGACGTCGGCTCGCTCCTTCATCTCCGAGGTCGCCCAAAACCACGCGGTGATTTGTTTCTATCTACACCACTTTGTAAAGGACCGGACCGAGCCGTCTTCTTTTTGCAACGATGACCGTTGCGTTGACTTCGCAGCGATCGAGTTTGTAGCAGTCAACGAAGGAGGTTATCTTGCCTCGGCATGCGGGCCCGTTGAAATCGTGTTAGCGTCAACATATCACTGCACTGACACGAACCCCAGACAAGCGTTGGCGGAAAGGCCGGCTGCATTTGTTATTCAAAATCTACGTGCTCCGAACTGACCCGAACCTTTCCGAGTTCTCGGTTTGGTTGTTTGTGTTGCCGAAGCATCACGGCAACAACCCGCTCTCGCGGGGATTGGAAGCTTTCGGAACAACGGAGGTTCTTGTTTTTCCCTATTAGAACGTCGCTTTCCTGCTTTCACTTAACCCCTTAACTGGGTACTTTTCTGATCAAAAATTTTCGCAAAATGGGGAGCTTTTTTTTAAGCGTTTCTAGCTCTAGAATCTATTACAAGGATTAATGACCATTTAGAAGTTGGTCTCCGGATGGTACTCCATAAAGCACGGAGTGACGCAAAGAGCCACACTGCAGTCTTTGCAACAGTATATCGTGTCTTTTCTTTGGTTGTGTGCAAGGCACACCACACACCTTTTGTGAAGGTGCTTCTTGCTACCCGACCCTTCGTTGAAGTCAGGGAAATGTCGTCCCAAGAGCCGTGCTGGAGAAGGCTTCGATGGTGGACGACCAATCTTTGCCACCGTGACGCTTGAGGGTCCATACGTTTCGAAGAGGCTGTTTGCAAGGTTCAAACGAAACGTCAGCTGGTCTGTAGCGGATCCCAGCTTTGCCGACAGGATGAAGCAGTTGAAGAAGGTCACATCAATGAGGTGCCGGAACATTTTCATGTAGTATTTTTTTTTGTCTCTTTCTGGTCACAATGTAGGTCATGACACATTGGTCAGCAGGATCAACGCCTCCCATTCCCTTGTTATAGTTCACGCTGGCATTTGGCTTCAGCACTTGTTTTCCTGCTTTGGTGATCACGCTTGTCATCTCTCCATCATGAACGGTGCTTATCATTAGCACATGTTTTGTCCATCCATTTTATCATGCACAGCTTTCCACGAAACTTCACAAAAGTTTCGCCTTTTGCCAGCTTCTTTTCTTTCAAGTCCTTTGGAATTTCCTTACGGTTTACCCTGCAAGTTTCAATGGCGTCAGTTTTCAGCTTGCACAAGAGGTCAAAAAGCACTGGCGAACAGTAATATTTGTCCATGTGCAGGAAATAACCCTTGCAGAGGAGATCTTGCGAAAGCGCAAGCACAACTTGGGACGGCTTGTCAAGTTTTGATGCTTCAACTCCGGGGATTTTGCATTCATACTTTGTTGTTTTTCCAGTGTAGACAATGATATTCCACACGTATCCACTTGCGGACTCGCACAGTCTGAAAGATTTCATTCAAAATCTTGCTCTCTTCATAGGGATGTATAGCTTCCATCCAAGTCGTCCTTTCCAGAGGAGAAGGCTCTCGTCGATGCAGATATCCCGCTGAAGCGTGTAGGCCTGCTGGACTTTTTCCACGAGATGGTCAAGGATGGGGCCAATCTTGTAGAGTCTTGGATTCAGCATGTCTTCTGGCACTGCCGCCCCGTTGTCCGCGAAGTGCAGGTACTTTAGAAGTAGGCAGAACCTTTTTTTCTGTGAAAAGCTGGTAAAATATTGGAGTCTCCAATAAAGGTTGTCGCGTGAAGTATGAATTCAGGGTTGGCTTCTGAACGATCCCCTGCAAAATCCAGACACCCAAAAGGAGCTCGACCTCTTCCTTCGTTGTGGGTATCCAGTCTTGTTCTCTGCTTCTCGCCTTCATTTTGCCAGAGGCGCTCTTTTCGAGTATTCTTTGTGATGCGTTAAAGTTTGTGTTGTCCGCTATCAGTTGACAGATTTTGTCATCAAGAAAGTATTCAAAGATGTTGAGTGGGCTCTCATCAACAAGTTGAAGGTGAACTCCAGCACTTCCCACAAATCGAAATGAGTCTCTCACCGTGCCATTGTCTTGCCAGGTTTTAGGAGACCCCGAAGTCGGTGGTGTTGCCGTAAGCAATTGTTCTGCTGCGTTGTCTTCAATTTCCGTGTCTGATCCTGAGGAGCATTCATGTGAAGTCGAGAAATTGACATCGCAGTCGAAATCCTCGTCGGTACTTTGTAACAGCTCGGTGATTTCTTCGTCAGTCAAAGGACGCCGGCGTTTGCTGGACGCCATTTCCCAAACGAACAGTCACACGTGTCATACAAAAATCTCCAATCTTCCTTTTTTATTTTTTGTACTGCCATCTATTTATTGTTTTTTTTTTAATTAAAAATGTTTCTGATGTACGCGGATAGATGGCGCATCCTCCCCGTGCAATAAAACAAGCGGGCGTCTAAAGACGCGCTTCCCAACAGCAAAGAAAGTGCAGTGCGTCTATAGACGCGCCCCGCAAGCTGTGGTCAAAATTCACGCGCGTCGAAAGACGTGCTCCCCAGTTAAAGGGTTAAGAACGCGTTGGTAAATACCGATTTCTCTTCTTCTTACGATGTTCTTAACTTACGAACTTCTTAGCTAAATTGTCGTAACCTAAGAAGTTCTACGTGAATCGAACCTCAGCTTCGTTTTGTGTCCGGTTTGGATTCGCAGTCTCGCAGCGCTGCATGTCATATTTGATTTGTTCTGGAGTCATTGACCAAGCGTATTCAATTAATGTAGATAAGAGTACTACAGTAAAATCTCGTTAATTAAACAACCACTAATTTGGAAATTCGGTTAATTTGAACTCCCGATCCGGTCCCGTCAAACGTGTGTACTAGTCAATGGCACCAAACGCTCATTAATTCGGACGGAACGCGGCGCGCTATGGTTAATTCGGACGAATTCGGCAGGTGGCGCTAGCTACCGTCTGTTCCAAAGGGCGTCACCGCTATGCATCCGAGGTGCACGCGTGGTTTTTCCGGTTTTCCCATTGTTCTTTGCTCTTCCGGTTCTCCGTGTTTCGCACCAGGTTTGCTCTGGATTGCCGTTCTTTAGCGCGCCACTCCCCTGGCATGAAATCGACAGAAGCATAGCATAGCTGGAGCGGAAAAAGAGTAGCACAAGTGACCGACGACCGGAGCGGCAAAATCGTGACACGCGGTGCTATTGTTCTCGAGCGCGTCGCTAGCGAGAGTGACAGTCACGTTTCATGCCCCAACGTCGGGTGGCTGGCAGAAAGTTTAACAGCTATCTTCTCCCCCAATTTTTCGCCGGCCACCCACGCGTTGAAACATGCAACGTGACTGGCACTCTCGCTATCAAAGCGCTTGGCAAAAATAGCGCCGGGTGTCGCAATTTTGCCGCTCTGATCATCGCTCAGTTGTGCTATTCGTTTTCCGTTGCAGCTGTACCATGCCAAGAATGGACCTTTTTCACATACCGACGGCACCAGGCGGTGGCTGCACGAACTTAAAATTGAGGAAGTGACCTACCTGCGCTACCAATTGATAATGGGAGCTACGCTACCAGTTTCTTCGCTCTCCGAGCAGCGGCGCGTGCCAAACGCGACTCTAAAGAGGGGGATCTGTGGCGTCCACCCAAACGTCATGTTTTTCTTTCCGTCCACTTTCTTTTTTTTGTGTAACACAATTATATATATGTTGCAATTACGCGTTCTACTCGCTGATCCACAGCCTCCTTCCGAATTTCCTCGATTTCTAGTGCCGACTTCCGCCGCTCGGCATCGAGTGCTCGCGCGTGTGCAGAACGCTTCTCGGAAAAGGTCCATTTAGCGACGAAAGTAGATATACGGAGAGTCTTAAGGACGGCGTCTCTCGACAACAAGTGATGGAAAGTTAGACGTCGTAAGAAGCACTTTGGCCATGTACGTGAAAATTGAGGCCGAGATCCTACAGGCTTTTGAGAGCGAGAAGTTCAACGCGAAAAGAAAGCGGCTGTGGAAGGTGGGTGTACCCGAAGCTTGAAGAGGCCTTGCTGTGCTAAATCGTCAGCGCACGGGATGCGTAGCTCTGACAGTGCAGGTGCGATGGAGCATTCAACCGCGCTAAGGAAAGTTGCCGTGTCCGCCCAAATGTCGTCCAGAAACCAGGCGGCAATAACAGATTTCTTCTAAAATAAAGGATGTCACACAAAAACGTTTTCGCGCAGTTTTCTTTGTTCGTTCGGTATTTCGACTTTCGCATAATTCCGACGTTTTTGCCGGTCCCATGAGATCCGAATTAAAGAGGTTTTACTGTACTGAATATTACGCGTATTCGTTAGGTGCAGCTTAAGAGTGTTTTTTTCCGTCTTTAGCGAGTTCTGGAGCTGACAAAGCGCTCGCTACGCTCTATGTACAGACAGAGGTCGGCAGTTTTGATTGAACTCACTCACTCACAGCCAGTTCAAAATACAAACAAGTTAAAAACTCTCTCTCCCTCACCCTTACAGACGCGCCCCTCTCAGGAATTCACTCACGGTGATGTAGCCGAACTTACGCCACTCATCGGACTCATGGACTCACCGAACTCACGGACTCATGACCCTCACCGAACTCATAATATCGCCGAACTCACGCCACTCACCGAACTAACAAACTCCGGGCCCCTCCTCGAATTCACTCCCTCACTCACTTACCGACCTCACTCGCTCAAAATTATTTCTCGACCTCACCGTAGTCGCAGCGTTCCACGCGAGTTGCGCGGCTTTTTCTTCCCCACCACGGTCGCTGCCGGCACGGCAGCCGTTGCGTCGCCAAATGAAGGAACGTACTGTGTTTCCGTTTGTTTTGCTTCAACTGCTTCCGCGCGCTGACCGAGCGCTTGATGGAAGCGCGCAATGTTAAGATACAAGGGCACATCATGGGGAGTGTCATGAAGCACAATTTACGTTGTGCACTGTGCGTTTGAAGCATTCCAAACAACCTTCTGCAAGTATGGAGTGAGCGCCAGCAGCGTTGGTTACTCAGGCCTGAATTATTATTATTTAAACTTGCACCGCCGTTGGTGTTTTTTTTTTCTGCATAGAGTAATGGGAACTTCTCCTTTGTCGTAGGACCACTTGATAGGCAGTTAATGTTGTCGAGGAGAACTATTTTAAAGCTCTCTGTCGTTATATTTATCGTCGTTCGCACAAATTATTTCACACAAAATAACTGCCTGGTTGATATATCTTTGAAGAAAGAACTATTAAAGAACATCCTGCGTACAATATTATTGTACATAATATTTTTATCGCGTCTCATTTTTTGTTGTACCGCAGATAGCAATTATAACTGGAACCTATATACTTTATAGTATAAGTTAAGTTATACTTTATGGATCCTGACATAAAATATTTAATGGTGTCAGACGCCTTCGGTATTCTTGTTGCTCAGACAATATGTTCTTGTTTTCAGACTTGTCAATGTGTCGAGTACAAATATTTCCAACATAAATTTACAAAGTTGTGTTTTTCATTTAAATCATCTAATAAGTTTCGATGCATGTTAATTTTTAACCTGTGTTCACTCATTACTATGAATCAACACCAGTTTGTGCTGTAAAGGACTTTACTTCTAACTACCGATAGCCTAATTAGGCTATAGGTTTGCATTAGTTAGAATGCATATAACACTCCTCTTGTCTTGTGTAAAATCATGAACGCGTAACGGTCACCAGAACCGAAACTTGTTTAGGAGCGAATTGTTTCTTTTGCATCGACCGCAACGGAACTGATATTTTCATTTGAAATTACCCCGAACCGGAACCGCTGAAATCCAACCGGCAACTAATATATTCAACTTACTGTTTACAAACACAAGCTGTATCCCCATCCGATCGCTCTGCTTCGGCAGGCCTTCCGAGCATGGAAATCACAATGGTGGGGGTTTAGCATGGTCCACACGATGTGGCATTCAACATATAAAAAAGGACTGATCGTCTTACAAGAGTAAACAAATCTCCATAAAATATCTCGCTATAATTTAATTTAGCTAATCACTTAGAGAACTAATCATCAAATATTTTATGAACGTTACAAGGAGCATGCTTTTGTAACTGGGAATTGTTTACCTCTCATTTGACCAGAAGGTCGCGGGGACGAAAATTGCCAACAATGCCTCCTTGCGGCGCTTTATATATAAAAAGGTCTACACATATTAAATTCGTATGGCTCGGCTTTCACAAGTCCTACATTGAATTCTTAAGGCAGGATCTTAAGATTCACGGGCTTTTCTAGAGCTCCCATGACGTCTGCGGTTGGTGCGTTCGGTAATGAAATGAAATTATTATACCCTATTTTTTATTCATTCCCACAGAAGTATCGAAATGTTTGTGAAATTTGCTTTATGAATGTTGTGTTTACAGTCGCCTCGAGATTACGAACGTCTAAGTTATAATCCTAAGATGAAAGATCAACTTTATGCTCTCAACTGCTAACGTTCTCGGCGTGAAGTATGCCGTGGTTGACAAAGAACTTTTGCATTCAACGTGACTCCAACAAAACTTACGGCCTTGCAATAAAGTCTAAATGAATCCAAATTACCCAGATGTAATATTTCGTCATAATATCTAAAGCCACTGACTAAGATGTTTCTTTTAGTGATAAAAATGTCGGCGTGCGTAATGTTTCTCCAGCGTTCTTCGCGAATACTACTGAGGAAAAGGGTTTTAGCGTCTAGACTAGTGGGCGCAACTTAAGCTCTAAAGATTAAAGTGAAACGTTTGCTTGCACTGATTCGAAAAGACCTGGGGCTAGAGTCTGGTTTCAAGGAAAACCAGAAAAGGCGACCATTTGGCTCTCATGGAGCGAGTCAAGATATTGTTATCAAATCATCCTGGCCTGCTAACAAGAGCAAATAATGTGTATTTCTTCTGCGAATCTCATTCCTAGACGTTATTAAAACAAAGAATCTGCACCGTCGGAACATTTAGCAGTACACGTGAGGGACTCTGGGTGACACTCGTTGTTTGCTCGCACAATGATCATGCGACGAAGTGGGAAAAACGAACACGGGGAACTCGTGAAGCCCAACTCATAGCAACCAGAGCGTATGCGTGTGTTAGTGCGCCGTTGGTAAACATGTCCACGAAAGAACTTCAGTACCTGGACTAATTTCCGTAAGTTTATTTTCTTGTCGAATTTTATTTGTCTATTTTTTTATATGTCGCTCTTACTTTATCAATTTTCTTGACTTTTTTTCTGATTTTTGTCTTGCCTTTCCTTATCTAGCATAATCTTTCATCTCCTCTTCTATGATTTGAGCCTTAATTTTATCCTTGTCTTTCTCTATCCTATCATTAAACATCAGTTGTAAGTTGCGTCTGTCCTTTCTTGTCCTTCCTTTGTTCGTCTATTGCTCTAATGTTGTGTGCAAGGCAACACCTTTAAGTAGCCGAGAAAAGGACGACCTGCAAGCCTCGGCAGTGGCTGCTAACTTGGAACGTTTAACCAGCTAGCTCTAGCCCATTTCTGCCCCGCCTGTCGTCTCGTGGACTCGTGGGAGCACCCGCGCGCTAGGCTGTGTTGCAGTGACTTAGAATTCAGTTCGTGCGCCCGACACTGTCCGGCGCGAGTGCACGCGCCGGTTACGATGACGTAGCATTCCCTCCCCCCTTATAAGGTTCAATCTGTCCGGTAGGTTTGCGCTTGCGCGTCGAACACCTGGGCAAAGCTGGCTGTGTGGCTGGTTCAACTGGCCAGAAGTCACCGTGCTCGTAATCAGGCTCCGTCACTAGAAGTGGCCCCATCTTCCGATTTCGACTGCTCCTCCTGCTCGCCCGTCTCCACCTCACCTTCAGCCTCTTGTAGGGCGTGTGTAGCACGCCGTCGACGCAGTGACGCCGCTGTTGTCCACCAGGTGTATCCAAGGTGACCATGCGCCTTCCTTCGGTCGATATCACACTACCCGATAGCCACCTTTGCCCAGGCTGGAACTGTAGCGTCCGAACGAGCATTCTTGGAGTAAGTGACAATCTGGTGCTTAAGGTCTGCTTCGATGATCTTGTCGTGCTCTTGTTCTTCTTCTTCTTCTAGAAAATAGCCACTCAACCTTGAGCTGGGTTGAAAGACCATCAACCTCTCTGCCGGTGACTTGCGGTCATTTGTTGGTGTCGACCTGTATTGAAATAAACACTTCGAAATACGGTAATGCAGGGTGCCTTCCTTGCTTTTTCTTGAAGCCTTCTTTAATAGTGCGCACCGCGCGTTCCGCTAGCCTATTTGATTCTGGGTGATATGGGGCTGTTGTCACATGACGTACATGATTGTCCCTGTAGGATTCGTGCCATTTTTCCAATGGAAAATTGCGAACAGTCATCCGATACATGTCTGTGAGGCAAACCAGAGCGCGCGAAGATTCCTGCGAGTAGGTCAATTGCTGGGTCAGCTATTGCTATCTTCCTGGGTACGGCCTCAATTACTTCGTCTCCCCATCAAGAAGTGCAAAAACCATGTACCCTTTCACTGGACCGGCAAAATCCATGTTCAGGTGAGACAAGCGTTTGCTGGTCTCTAACCATATTCATGGAACCTGCGCCGCAGGCATCGGTAAACACTGCACACACTGTGGGCATTTTTGCACTTATTTCTGAATGTCCCTTTCTAATCCTGGGTACCAAAAGACTGTTCTAGCGAGACATTTCATGGCCGAGATTCCGGTGTGATTGTCGTGCAGCTCCGTCAGCATTACCGTCCACGCAGCTGCTGGCAGAACAACGCGATCGCACAAGTAAATCAGATTATGGCTCAACGAAAGTCGTCCCTGCGTGAAAAATACGGCAACAGTGGCTGCTCTTCTGTGCTTAACCTTGACGGCCACCCACACTGGATCCATTTCTTCACTTGCTGAAGTTTCTTGTCGTCCTTGGTTAGAGTCGCCAACTGCTGTGCCGACAAAGACCTTTCATCTAAACAGCGGCTCTTTAGCGTTGTCAACGTTAGACCCCGGCACGCTGGACCCCGGCAACGGCAAGTGACTTAGAGCGTCGGCATTCCCATTCTGCTGTCTTTTCCGATATTCGATGTCGTACTGGTATGCCTCGAGGGACACTGCCCACTACTGTACTCGGGCTGCCGGCATTTGCGGGATAGCTTTCTCCGGGTGAAACAACGCCGTCAGAGGTTTGTGGCCTGTCACCAGCGTTAAGCGATTGTCGAAGAGATAAACTCTAAACTTCGTCGCTCTAAACACCAACACCATCCCCTCTTTTTCTAGTTGGGAGTAATTGCGTTCAGCCGGTAAAAGTGTCCTCGAACAAAACGCTATCTGGTAGTCCTTTCTGTTGCAGCGATGCAACAAGACAGCATTTAAACCCTCAGGTGAAGAGTCACATTCTTGTCGCAACGGTTTCCAAGGGTCGTAATGAACCAGGAATACTGCCTTTGTCATGGCACGTTTCGTCTCTTAGAAGGCTTTTTCCTGTACCCCCCCCCCCCCCCACACACCACACACACTTTCATTGCGTTCCCGTGGCCAGCAGTCGATACAAGGGAGGCAGTGTGGTTGAAATCTTAGGCGAAAACTTCGCGCAATTGGTCACTAGCCCCAGAAACTATTTCAGCTGGCTCACATATGTTTGCCTTGGCGCTCTTGTCACCACCTCGAAATTGTCCCGTTGAGGATGAAGGCCCTTCGCGTCAGTCTTATGTCCCAGAAACGACACTCGTTTCTAGTGGAACCAACACTTGCCTTGGTTGGCTTTCACTCCGGAGTCACTGAAACACCTGTCGAAGCGTCGAGGTGTGATCCTGCTTCTTGGCGACAATGATATCGTCCAAGTATACCTTAACACGAGGCAGTGCCTGCAGGAGCTATTCGATGCGTTGTTGAAAGAGCGCTTGGGCGGATGCGATGCCGAAGGCTAGTTGGTTGTAGCAGTACAGGCCCTGGTGTGTGTTCAGCACTGCCATCTTCTGAGCCTTCTCGTCAAGAGGAAGCTGACTGTGTGTAGATCCGGCCGCCCTCCCCCGCGCCGACCCTCTGGGCCCTAATTTCCGGCCTCCGAGATACGTCATGCCCCGGGGGAGCGGCGGTGACCTCGCGCAGCACAAGGTCCGGCTGGACCGCTCCCCTAAGCCAACTGACGTCACGCGACTGGCATCCCAAGACAAAGGGGCGAAGGCTTGAAAAGGGGAAGCCGGACAAAGGAAGGCTCTCTCGCACGGTAGTTCTTGGACGGCGGACAGCGTGCAGCGGCGACAGGAGACGAGGACGCTGGCACGGGGATCGACGGGACACGGACGCTGGCGCGGGAAGTGCGGGTGCTACGTCGAGCTGTGGACTCGACTAACGGACCGGACGGCGACCCTAGACGACGACGTCCCCATGACGCGGTGCGGACGACTACCGCTGGGACTTGGAGCAGCTGCTGCGGCAGCGGGCTCTCCTCCCGGTCCCGCTGATCACCGTTCCCCGATCCCGAAACCACCCAAGGCAATGAGTGAGTATGTACGCGTTGCGCAAATCCAATGTGCTAAAGACCTCCCCTCTATAGAGCGACGCAAAGATATCGTCATTCTTCCGCAAAGAATAGCCCTCCAAGTGTGTCGCCGGATTTACAGTCGCCTTAAAATTTCCACACATCATTATGTCTCCGTTTTTCTTCGCCACTGGCACGACGGGTGTGGCCCACTCCGAAGAGCGGATCAGGGAGAGGACTCTCTCCTTTACAGGGCAATTAATTTCCACCGAAACGTTTTCTAAAATTGCGTTAGGCACCGGTCGCGCCTTACGGAAGCAGGGCATTGCGTCTTCTTTATTTTACAGCTTGACAGGTGGTCTCTTGCAGCAGCCCAGCTTCTCCTCGAAGAGGTCTGCGAATTCTTTAAGAAGTTTCGGCACGGAAGCTTCGGCGAAGAACATGTTAACACTGAGACCCAATCTCACATGTACAAGAGACACACCAGCATTGTGAAGTGCCTGAATTGTGTTCCGGCTGCACATTAGAGATCTTGGACAGTCCACAATAACCAACGCGCTGTTTACCAGTGCTTGACCGTGTTGTACCTTCATGGCAATGCTGCCAACAACCGGTAGTGGTCCGAGGAAGCACGAAAGCCGAAGGGGAGTCTTCGCCAGTGCGGGCCACCGCTTGCGATGCTTTTTGAAGGCGCTCATAAATATCACGCTCACTGGCAAACCAGTATCAACAAGCATTCTTAGATTCCGACCTTCCCAAAGCAAATCCTCTTCCATCGGTTAAAGCACGTCTCTGTTGGCTGAACTGTGTGAAACCAGAGGGTTTAAACCATTTTCGCCAGCTCGTTTCCTTGTCAGAGTCATCCAGCGCGTATGCTCGTTCCTGGTTAGTGTGACCGGACTTCCATGTTCTCGCCAAGTGACTTTTCTTCCCACACTTGTGGCACACCGTTCTGCGATGCCGACATTCGTCCACTGAGTTATAGGCGTCACACCTCCAGCGAGAGTCACGTGTACCTGCTGCGGTGTTGCTTCGTCTGGTAGGCCCCTGATTACTCTGACGAGTACGGACAAGTTGTGCACCACCCGGGGCGGGTGGTACGCAATTGGTCTTGCGAAGCTGTCTTCCCCATCGTCTGGACGCTTTCGCCGGCAGTCTCGTAGGAAACTGCAAAATCTTCCGCCTCTTGCAGGCTCGATATCTTACACGTAAGGAAGAGCAACCGTGCGTCATCATCCCGGAGGCCACAGACGATTCGGTCTCGCAACATCCGATTAGGGGTCTCACCGAAATTGCAATCCTTGGCGAGACGCCGCAGGTCTGCGATGAAGTTCCGAATGTTCTCCCTTTCCTCTTGCGCACGTGTAAAAAACTAGTAGCTCCATGAAATCACATCCTCTTGCGTACCTGTAAAAAACGAGTAGCTTGATGAAAAATCTCGTTGGCTTGGGGATAGTAGTATTCCACGAGGCGACTCACGACGACCTTGTAAGTTAGGCTCTTGATAGCCTCCGACTGACAGCACCCTTGTAAGACTCGCACGACATTGTCGCTCAGTGATGACACCAGGAGCGCCCGACGCTTCACCGGGTTTGTGACGCCGCGTCCCTGGAAGTATGCTTCCATGCGGACACGGTAGGTGCTCTAGCTGCTCGTCGTTTCTTCGAACGTAGGTGGTCGGGAGCCCATCTTGACTCCCTCGTCCTTAGCGCGACGCATGTCGACAATTAATCCTCGTCGCCACTGAAGTAACCGAGAAAAGGACGACTGGAAACCTCGGAGTGGCTGCTAACTTGGAAGGTTTAATTAGCTAGCCCTAGCCATTTTCGCCCCGGCTGTCGTATCGTGGACTCGTGCGAGCCCCCGCACGCTAGGCGGTGTTGCAGTGACGTAGCATTCCGTTGGTGCCCGCTACACGGGCCGGCGCGAGTGCACGTGCCGGTCACGTAGACGTAACAAAACCTTCACATTTTGTACTAACGGAACGAGGCAGGAGGAAAGAGGGGATAGTGTGCTACGAGAGGAGCTCCGCAGCGAAGCGGTATTTAACGCAAGTTGAAATAGTGATTGCCGGCATTTCATTTTAGGAACGATAGATAACCAGTTTTTTTTTTAAAACACCTAATAATTACTTGAAGAAAAGTACTAAGTAAATAAGAGGTAATGGTCTTCAAGTAAAGTAGTAGGTACACAGTGCGCAATGTCCTGTGATGTAGTGTGCAATAAATACAATATACTTTCAAGGAAAAGTGCAAGTGCTGTTTAACACAATCTTTAATGATGTCCATCAAATTTCATATACAGCGCATTTAGAGCGCATCTCTTTGGCGTCGGGTTCCGGCGTGAGCGGCGTCGGCGTCGGCGTCGCCATCGGCGTAACCGCGTGGTGCATTGTGAGAAACGTTCCATAATGCACCAGGTGACGCCGGCATTGCACTATGGGATGTTTTCTATAATGCACCGCGCAGAAGGGAGGAGGATGAAGAGGAGGAGGAGGAAGAAGAGGAGGAGGGGGAGAAGGAGGGGTAGGGGAGAAAGGAGGTGGAGAAAGAGAGGAGGAAGAGAGAGGAGGAGCGAGGAGGAAGAGGGAGGAGGAGGAGGGAGGACTAGAAGAGTAGGAGGAAAAAGAGGGGGAGGGGGCAAGGAGCATAGGAGATATGAAAAGGAGAGAGGAGAGAAGGTACGGATGAGGAGGAGGAGCATACCGTTCCCTCCGCTCCCTCCCTTCCTCCTCCTCAAGAGCTGCGCTCTAATTCGGCGTTTTAGGGAGTTGGAAACGTCTTTCATTCTTAAACCGATACGCATAGCAACAGGGTAAGGGGGTGCATTAGTTATTTCACGAAATGGCGGAGAACTTCGGATAAAGTCAAGTGACACAAAGTACTTGATTTTCTTTTGCTTACGAACTATTTAACACAATCAACTTATAAAGCACTTATTTGTATGGGCCTTGTAGCCGCCACTTCACTAAAAAAATTACCGGATGACATCTCGAAAGACGATAGTGCATTTCCACATGATTATACGCCATTCTTTTTAAAGGTAGGTGAACACTTATACTTGACTTCGAAGTTGTGTATAATACTGGGAAAGCCAAGGACGTGATCGCGTGGTGATTGAAGGAGCTTAATATCACGGAGACCAATTTTGGGATTTGTGCTTTGGTGTCAAGAGTTGTACTTTTCTTCCGAAAGTGTCAGAAGAAATAATTTAAGTAATGTACTAGTAGATACCCAAAAAATGTATTTCAAGTGAAGTGCAAGTTTTCTAAACCTACTTAAAGTAGTACTTTAAGTACAGTGCACTTAAAGCGGTTTCATGTAATTCGTGATGGATGTTAAATTTGCCTCCGGCACCACACAGAAACGGAAAAACAAATTTGAGGAAGACGAAGGTCGCCCACATTTAACGGAAGTCTCGGTGTCGCCGATGACAAAACATGGCACAATAAGTGCACAAACTCCAACGAAGAAAACGGCCATTATGGAGAACTTGCCATAGAGCATTCCGGCCGTTCAGGATGAAAGACCACGGCCGCGACTGCGACGCACGAAAAGCAGCGCGACACTGAAGACCGCATTTCGGAAACCGGACCTACATGGCCTCCTACCCATCACCATAACCTCGCAAACGGCGAAGAGCCCATTAACACGTCAGAGCGTGTCAGGGGACAACCATTCGTTCAAGCGTTTTTGTCCTACGGAGAGTGGTCACGTGTTTCGCTTCATCCTCTGATTTGCATGAAGGGGCCGTCGCTCTCGCTCACAGCCACACGAAGACTCAAAGGAAGGTGGGGTGGCTTAACAAAAGGCGAGCTCGAAGGTAGATGGACAACGCAGCTAACCTCCCCCTGCTTCTGTTTCCGCCTTTCTGGGACATTCCGTCTGGATTTATTTTATTTGTATTTTTTCAACGTAGGTCTCGAGTCGGTCAGACAATCCGAATGCATCGCCAGCATAGCATATTTACAAACGACGCTAACGACGGTATGCACGGTATGTCAGGATGGCGTCGGCGCGACCCATCCGATGCTTCACTAATATCGGCTAGATCAAAATGTCCTCGGCAACACTTTTTTTTCCGATTTGACGTCAATATTGCGTAATATTGGGTGTTGCCTGAGCTATATCTCTAGTTTTAAGCTCTTGGTTAGCGGCCTTCAGTCTAGGCTTCTCGCTGTTGACAGATGGGATATGAACAAACCAATAGTTAGACGACCAGTTTTGCCGAAACACACTAGTTGAACTTGAAACACTTAGTGAATTCACCCATCTCGGCGGCATCCCAGCGCGTAACATTTTTTTGGATACTCACCAGATGGTACTATAGTTGCGGTGGCTGGCATTGGCCACGGAGAAGGAGCCGTGGATAGAGGAATGTCGCTTGAACCGTTGACATGGGTAGTGGTGGTTTTGTCCATCCCACCTAAGGCAAATCAATACGCTTATTGAGCAAAGAAACATTAATCAAAAGAAAAGTGATGTTTCAGACAATAATGTGCACACAAAAAATCGAGGATGTTTGAACTCGTGCGCGTCTATCCTCTGCGCCTTAACGGGAAAATTTGGATGAATATATCTTTATTTATTTATTTATTCTCTGCAGCGCCGGAGCATTACAGCAGAGGAGTGGGTTACATGATTCACATATATCATTATAAATTTGGAAAGTCACATAACAGCACACATCAGCAATTTCCAACAACATCAATAAACATGATTCACACCAGCACACAATAGCAATATTTCGAAAAAAACCAATGATGTACTTAACACAGAAACCTACATTGCATTAATAAGGCTAATAAAAGAGTCACTGTTAGCTGATACAATATCAGACGGCAGTTCATTCCATTCCGATATAGTTCTCGGAAAAAAAGAAAACATCATATAGTTAGTTCGACATTTTATTTCGCGTATTTTTTTACGTGGTCCCTCCTACTCGATATATAGTGGGGCATTTCTAGATAATTAGATTTGTCTATTCCAGTTAAATTATTGTTGATAGCGTAAATAAGTTTAATTCTATTTTTCTTACGTCTTTTTTCTAGAGGCTCGATACCCATACAAACTTTCATTTGCGTCACACTCTCTGCTCGAGAATACTTATTCAGAATAAACCTCACAGCGCGATTTTGAATGCCTTCTATCTTATCTATGAGATATTTTTGGTGCGGGTCCCATACGGCACTCGCATATTCTAGATGTGGTCTAACTAGTGAGCGATACGCTGTTTCTTTCAAGATTTGTGGAGCAGAGCGAAGATTGCGGATGACTAAGCTAAGAACCCTGCCAGCCTTTTTCATGATCATATCTATGTGCTGATTGAACGAAAGGTTTTCTGAAAGAATGACACCAAGATATTTAATTTCAGACACTTTCCGCAACGAGTCTCGACCAATAGCATAAGCTGAATCAATATTATGTTTCTTTTTACTAAAGGCTACGTGAAAACATTTGCTTGTGTTTAACCCCAGTTCCCAGGTCCCGCACCATAAACTAACCCGGTTCAAATCCTCTTGCAAAGAAGTGACATCGTTAACGTTCCTTATTGTTTTGTAAATTACACATTCGTCCGCGAATAATCTGATATTAGAAGAGATGGAAGACGCTATGTCATTAATGTAGATTAAAAATAAAAGTGGTCCCATCACTGACCCTTGAGGTACCCCCGAAGTTACATCTACGTATTCTGATCTTTTACCCCCCAGGACGACGCACTGTTTCCTCCCACTCAGGTAGTCTTTTATCCACCGGAGCACATTACGGTCAATATTTAAAGCACTCATTTTTTGTAATAAAAATTGATGCGAAACAGAATCGAACGCTTTGCGGAAATCCATAAAAATGGCATCCGTTTGCAGTCTGTTTTCAACCGCACTAACTAAATCATGATAGAGCTCAATTAATTGGGTACTGCAGGAGACACCTCTACGAAAACCGTGTTGGTTAGGGCAAAAAAATTTATTATCTTCTAGGTGCATAATTATACTACTATAGACAATATGTTCAAATATCTTACATGATATACAGCTCAAGAAAATCGGCCTGTAATTGTCAACAATTGATTTTGGACCATTTTTATGAATTGGTACAACATACGTTTGTTTCCATTCTTTAGGGAGCAATCCGCTTTCGAGAGATTTACAAAAAATTACATAAAAGTATTGTGAAACTATACACGAGCAGGCTCTTAATACCTTGGGGGACATCTCGTCTGGACCGACGGCCTTGTCTTCTTTTAAAGAGTTTAAGCAATTTCTTATTCCCTCTAGCGTGATTATGACAGGAGGCATAGCATTTTCCACTCTATCTGTAAGAATCGGCAAATGTTCGTAGTCACCGTTTTTGAGAAATATTGACTGAAAATAATCATTGAAACAATTAGCTTTAGTTGTATTATCTGTTATGACTCTACCAGTATTTGTAATACTCGGAATGCTTGTTCTTTCTTTTCGTGTTTTTCTAAGGTAGCTCCAAAAGGCTTTCGAATTTATGTTGATAGCCTTTGCCAGTCCAGAGAAATAATCCTCCTTGGCCGTACTTATGGTGCTCCTATAAACTATATCCAGCTCTTTTAGACGGTACTCAAGATTGGCAGTAGGATTTTTTTATACTTGGAATACATACGTGAGCGTTTTCTAACTACTTTTTTTACTTTATAATTCATCCAAGGTTTGTCGGGTTTTGGTTTGTCCTTTACATATTTCCAAGGAATGTGCTTATCGACAAGCTTTGACAGCAGATTTCTCAAGTCAGTCCACAGTGAGTTGGCATCATAAGTCAATGATTTTGACATAAACATATTTAGTTCGTCCTCTAGTTCATTTATAATTTCATTGTAATTGGCCTTACCGTAGATGTACACTTTTTTAACATCGTGGCTGGCAGGGACTAATTGCGGCAGGATAAACTTAGCAGTAACTATGTGATGGTCGCTTATTCCCGGTAGGACACTCACACATCGAACCACATTTGGGTCATTGCATAGTATTAGATCTAGAATATTGGCACCTCTAGTAGCAGACGAGACATACTGCTTAAGGCCATACGTACTGATTACATCATTAAATGCCGAAGAAACGCCACCGGACGGTGTATTCCCGTCCCATTTTAAATCAGGCAAATTAAAATCCCCAGCCAATATAAAACGATCGTCAGGAAGTGTGGACAAGATAGAATCTAATGACCTGATAGCCTCAACGCTGGCTCCCGGAGGACGATAAAAGGAACCCAATGCCATCGTGCCCATTGCCGGAGTGCTTAATCTGCACCATGCGGATTCTACGTCGTTACAATGAATATCAATCTCTACACTGTGGAACAATTCTTTGACCATGATAAATACCCCTCCTCCACGAGCATTTCTATCTTTCCTATAAACCCGATAATCACACGGAAATATTTCAGAGTCTTTGATTGAAGCGTTCAACCATGACTCAGTTGCGAAAACAATATCGGGATCAAAAATCTGCAAGAGCCCATTGAAGTCATCAATTTTATTTTTTATGCTTTGACAGTTAATCAGGAGGACGCCACACTCAGTCACGGTTTTCAATGCTGAAACAGGTCGTCATTGCTTATTTAATTTGATCACAGATTCTGTAGTATCATCCCATCCATGGGCGTCACCATTTATGATTAGCTGATCATGCACAAGCGAAACTTTGTCCTGGCCGTTTTGTTTCCGTGCTTTGCCAACCGCCCATAGCCTACGACGAATTTCCCTGACACGAGGTGAAAAATCCCTCGAAATGCCGTAATTACTACCTTTAAGTTTCCTACCATTACTAAGAATTTTTTCTGTGTCCTTGTAGGATGCAAAATTTACAATATTCGGGCGGTTATAGTTAGGTCCATACTTCCCGATCCTATGGGCTCTCTGAACTTCCCCGAACGTTATCTGCAGTCTATCCTGGCAGAAGGCCCTAACCAGATTTTCGGATGCTTCCCAACTCTCGCGGGGCTCCCGATCTTCGATACCATAAAAGACAAGGTTTAGTCTTCGGCCACGATTTTCCAAGTCATCGAGTTTCCTAACCATATCGTCCGCATTCTCTGACAAGATACGGACCTGGTTATAAACTCGTGATGTGTCACGCTCTACATTTTCAAACGTTTGCATTTTAGATTCTAATGATTCAATCCTAGTTCCAAAGTCACTGATCAAACTATCCAACCTTGTTTGTCTTTTCTCGATGTCGTCAAGTTTGCTCAAAATAGCTGACTGACCCTTCTGTAGTTGCTGTAGTATGATAGCCATATCAGTGTCAGGGCCAGGATTTTCCTCGACATCGCCTGCTAGAATCAGCAAGCTTATAAAAAACACTTTCATAGACAGTAGTAAGTTTCGTGCTCTTTGTGGGAAAGGCAGCAGCAATAGAAATCTATCGTCACTACGGTAACAGGGAGCATTTGCCCTAACCTGTAGAAGACAGAAGTTTCCGATTACAGACATGTTGGCGCGATCGCTGCCGCCTTTCCCACTGAAGCCAGATCGGTCGAAAACGGTCCTTTTGTGCCGTTCATACAGGATGTCAGCTGACGTTCCCGAACGGATTCGATACAGACTGTCATGCCGGAAGTGCTGAGTGGTCCAGCGATGATCAGGTTGTTGGTTACGGTCATCGGAATTCCCCGGCGATCACCAGGCGTGTGCCGCAGTGATACCGTTTCGCCGAGTGTGACGTTTCCAAAATCGGCGATCCCAGAAAGTATGAGAAAGTTTTCTTGATAAATAAGGCGGGAAAACCTTAATTTCTCTATGATTGACGTAGTGTCACGTGACATGGTCCCGTTAGTTATCTGACGGGATCATGTAGCGCCCAATGGAATCGTCGCGTCATGTGTTAGGGACGCTGTGTCACACGATGCACAGACATCTGGCGTCGCATAAGTTACATCACTTGGCGCCACAACGTCACATTATGACATGGATATGCGCGACATGACGTGACGTTTGCCATTTCAACCTTGACGTCATGGGAGAACACTTCGCATGACATAACCTCACTAACGGAGCAACGCGTGACTGCGACGCAATGTGATAGTGCGTCACATGACTTAACGTGACGTAAAGCAGTGAGGTCACACGAATGACGTTGTGAATGGTCGAAGCTCGGCTGCGGAAGAGAGCACATATGCCTAATATAGGGACGCTAAGCGGATGTCTGAATCAGCAAACGAAGGATTCCTAAAGCTATTCCATCAAGCATCTATCGTCAGCGGCCCTCAGTTTAGCCCCATGTTCCAGCGTGAATAAATCAGCCGTCGGATGGCCAAAAACATGCGTTCTGTCCATGGCTCCTTTAAATTTTTGGTTCTGGAGAAAATCAGCCATCTTTGTTAAGTCCTGATTTTAACTATTTTTGTTTACGTTCCTTCCATTGAAAAGCCCGGTGAAGAAGATCAATGACTCACTTAATTTCTCCACACCAACGTCTCCTTCCCCGCAATAAAGTCCTTCTGCTCTGGTCGTCGAATTCCAATAGACGAGCAATCGAACGTAGCCTCTGAAGCCAGCTTGAACCGTGCTATGTTCTGAATACCGCATGTCAGAATCAAGTTACACGACGGGCCGAATAGCGTTTTTCGTTCGCGGATTGTGTACCACGCGACCGTGACGTCACCGATTCCTGCGATCCTTGCCTGGTCCGCGGACGCGCGGACTGATAAATTTGAGTGTATTTTCACTCGCGGATTTATGGCGGGAGGTTGACTTGAAATGCGTTAAGTCTGGCAACAGTACAAAGTTTTTTTTCGTTGTTGTTTCGGACGATTAAAACAAAAATGGCGCATTGTTACGTTTTGTGCGTTCGCTGGTTTATTGTGTTGCGCGATACTTGGTTCCACGCGTGAAAGAAACTGCAGATTTTTCACCGAGTCAACACAGCCTGCACGCCTGCCAGGATGATATTATTTGCAGAGAAATATTATTACAATCGTTATCATTTTTATTAATAATAAAAATAATAATAATAATAATAATAATAATATCACTAACAATATTATTTGTCGTATTATTATTAATTTTATTATTATTTTCATGTTTTAATCTTGTAATGTGAGTGTGCTCCTTGATTTTATGTGCTTGAATGTCCGGTGTTCCATTACCAAGACAGAATGGTTGTTCCTATACTCCCAATAAAGTGGATTGATTGATTGATTTATTGATCCCGTCACTATTATTGTTCCCCCTCCTCCTCCGTGTCCCTGTCAAGAAGTTTCCATAAAAACTCGTCTAGCATGCCGCGATAATTCTTGCACCTTCAATTAGCCCTCTACCGAGCAAGACCTTTCTTCTGGCTGTGGTTTGCTTAAGTGTTGTACACCAGCACGGGGTGCCTGAAGGCATCTCCAAACGCTCCTACGCGAGCCCAGAACTTTGTCGCTTCTACGCCGAAGCGTTCTCGAGCAGCACCATGTCTGTGTCACGGTCATGCCTTGGGTTAGTAATGCTAGTGGCGCTTCGTGCGAAGCCTATAACGGTGTTCTCTCTTGATCTCTACGTAACAGCAGCGTACGCTTCTTTATCGCGGTAGCAAACGCGCTTTCTCTCACAAACAAGGGTGCCACGGGGCGATGTTCAGTTTCTCGGCATTCAGTCCGTCCTCGCTGACTCGTCGTCTCCCTCGTGTGGATGCGCTTGGGAAATGAAAGAACCGCGGACATGGACGTCACGCGATCAATCCGTCGGAGGATCAGTCCGTCGTGTGAATCGGCCATTACCAAAGCGGCCACGCTAGCTTGATCTCCAAGCTCGCCTTCCAAACAGACCGCGCTGCGCGGGGCAAACCTTCGCTTCGCCCGGGTAAACTTTAGTATAATCTAAGGCCCGATAAGGCACTAAGCCCCGTTGAAACCGCCAAGGGTCGCCGAGTGACCACCTTCCACTTTTTGCGTCGGCCACCACAACGGTGCGTCCGACTCCGACTAGGGCTGCCACGTTCACGTTAGCAGACGACATTCGGAAGATGGCGTCTGCCGTTGATGGCTTCAGATGCATCATTCGGAAGTTCGTTCATAAAGACGCTTCGTAGCGAAGATGATGCTTCTCATGCCAAAATGGAAAGGTCAGTTAGAATTTGGGCTCTTTGGTCGTACTTCTAATGCGATAGCAAAATAAAGCTACTACTCAAGATTATCGGCTAGTTATATTATAGCCCCAAATACGTTTCCTAGCGAAATTTTGCGGGAAACTGACATCGCGTGACCCATGCACTCACTCGGTTTCCCACCTAAATTTGGCGGGAAAATTTACGCCCCGACCCATTCACCAATTCAGTTTTCCCGCTAAATTTCGTCTGAAATTTGCCATCGACCTATGCACCGCTTCAGGTTTCCAGCTAAATTTCGCCTGAAAATTGACATTAGGACCTCTGCACTAATTCAGGTTTCCAGCTAAATTTGGCTGAAAATTTATGTCACGTCCCCTGACGTAACATTACCTTCAGACAAACTCAAGTTCCCCGCTAAATTTAGTAGGGAACGTGCCTCTAGGTGAAACGATAAATGCTATCGCATTCATAGGCAATCACCCCTGTGGTTTCTACAAATTAGCTTACCTTTCTCATCGTTGGTTGATATTCTCGCGTATTCCGGGATTCTTTTTCTTTTTTTTTTTTTTAGAGCGCACCTCTTAGGCGCCTTTTCCCGGCTTGAGCGGCGTCGCCGTCAGCGTAACCGTAACGCGTCGGCATAACGCTTTTTCGTGACGCTTCACGAAAAAGCGTTACTCTGACGCGTTACGGGACGCCGAGGCGTCACGAAAAAAGCTTTACGGCGAGGCGTTACGCGACGCCCACGCGTCACGAAAAAGCGTTACGCCGACGCGTTCTGGTTGCACCGACGGCGACAGCGACGTCGACGCGTCACGAAAGAGCGTCGCACCGATGCGTCATGGTTACACCGACGGCGACAGCGACGTCAACGCGTCACGAAAAAGCGTTGCACCGACGCGTTACGGTTACACCGACGGCGACAGCGACGTCGACGCGTCACGAAAAAGCGTTGCACCGATGCGTCATGGTTGCACCGACGGCGACAGCGACGTCGACGCGTCACGAAAGAGCGTTGCACCGATGCGTCATGGTTACACCGACGGCGACAGCGACGTCGACGCGTCACGAAAAAGCGTTGCACCGACGCGTTATGGTTACACCGACGGCGACAGCGACGTCGACGCGTCACGAAAGAGCGTTGCACCGATGCGTCATGGTTACACCGACGGCGACAGCGACGTCGACGCGTCACGAAAAAGCGTTGCACCGATGCGTCATGGTTGCACCGACAGCGACAGCGACGTCGACGCGTCACGAAAGAGCGTTGCACCGATGCGTCATGGTTACACCGACGGCGACAGCGACGTCGACGCGTCACGAAAAAGCGTTGCACCGAAGCGTTATGGTTACACCGACGGCGACAGCGACGTCGACGCGTCACGAAAAAGCGTTGCGTCGGCACGTTACACCTACGCCGACGGCGACCACGACCGTAACGGTAGCCGCAACGCGTCGGAGTGACGCGTCGCCGTCGGCGTAACCGAGCGGTGCATTATAGGAAACGTGCCATAATGCACCCCGGTGACGCGCGCGTTGCGTTATGGAATGTTTTCCATGATGTACCAGGCGGGAGGGGGAGAAGGTTAAGGAGGATGAAGGAGAGAAGATGGGGAGGAGGCGAGGAGCAGGAGAGAAGTAAATGAGGAGGAAGGATTAGAGGCATACCGTACCCTCCCCTCCTCCTCAAGTGCTGCGCTTTAATTCCGCATTACAGGGAGTTGTAAACGTCTTTCAATTTTTAGAGCGCAGCTCTTAGGCGCCCGTTTCCGGCTTGAGCAGCATCGGCGTCGGCGTCGGCGTTGGCGTCGCCGTCGGCGTAACCGAGCGGTGCATGATGGGTATTTTTTTCCCGCAAAATCTAGCGGAAAATTTTCCCCGCTAAATCTAGTGGAAAAATTTCCCCGCTAAATCTAGCGGAAAAATTTCCCCGCTAAATCTAGCGGAAAACATTCCTCACTAAATCTAGCGGAAAGTTTTTCTCGCTAAATCTACCGGAAAATTTGCCCCACTAAATCTAGCGGAAAATTTTCCCCGCTAAATCTAGCAGGAAAATTTTCCCGCTAAATTTAGCGGAAAATTTTCTCCGATAATTTTCCCCAGGTCACGCGACCCCACAGGCCGGTCACGTGACCCCCCCCCCCCCCCCCCCGAGGGAGCTGCTGCTCCCATTCGGCGTTACAGGGAGTTGTAAACGGCTTTCATTTTTTTATACTCTAATTTGGTTTGCGGTTATTCCGAGTGAGTTATCGAATTTTTCGTCAGTCACGCTTTTTCACGCCGCTGTTGGTTCTTGGCCTTTCGCTTCGAAAAAAATCCGGTTTCGCTAATCGATTCCATGGTACGATTAAACATAAATCTAACCTTCAGTCTTTGATTTCAACCGGTCTCTCCACGACGTAGTATCCGATCGGGAAGAGAAGCGCCAAATAAAACACTCATTCATTCGTTCAGTTCAACTGGCTGGACGTGTATCGAAATGTGGCGGCAGTTGTTGAAATCCGGTAAGCACTTTGCAACATGCAAAATGCAAAGAAAAAGATTTCAAAAGTATGGACTCAACACACATGGCTTATTTTTTGCAGCCATTAATACGCTCTATAAAAAAAGAAGAAAAATTGGCGGGTACTTTTACTTTCAAAGTCCTCTAATGCATGAAATGCATTACATGACTGAACTTTTAACCTTCCAGCTAAATTTAGCGTAGAGACAACCTTGGTGTAGAACTCACAAGAAGTGAAGTTACGTGACATGAATTTACCCACCAAATTTAGAGGGGTAACTGAATGGGTGAACAGGTCATGCGATGTCAATTTTCAGCTAAATTTTGCGGGGAAATTGAATTTGTCTGTAGGCTCGCGACGTCAGGGCACGTGCCATCAAATTTTCCGCTAAATTTAGCCGGGAAGCTGAATACGTGCATAGGTCACGTGATATAAATTCCCCCAATAAATTTGCACGGATGGACGGACAGACGAACAGACAACATTTTCAAAGTTAGAGACCTGAAAACATTTAATTTTTTGTAGCCGACTATGGATATCTTTGTGCCTTCGAAGATATTGACCTTTGCAAAAATCAGCTTCTCGGCGCTGTCATTTGTTTCTACTGGGCTCTGGATTTTGTTCTGAGCGTTCGGAGTATCTCTCTTTGACGATATAAGTTACGCCGCACATGCATCAACAACCCACTGATTCCGCATTTTTTCCCCTGTGTGATAAGTGCTGAAAAGGTCTTTAGGCACTCGACTATTCAATTAGCTGCAGCCAGCTGTAATAAAGGTACGTTGCTAAAGACAGGCAATCATTGAATTTTCGATAGGCAGCTATAGACACGTTTGTTTTTAAAGCTATGGACGCGCTACCATTTAACTGTCAGTAGTCTGTAGCCAGCTATTGAAAATTATTCAGGGCGTTTTTCTTAAACTTGACATATTTGACAAAAATATTTTTCTGAAGGCTACACTTATGCGCTTTGTGCAGGTGAGTTACAGGCCAGGGGGACATATTATTTTTTGTATAGATCAGTCAGATAATTAGGAAAAATCGGTGAATTACCTTTTTTGATTAGTGAAAATGGACAGATGATTCCAATTAAAAACTTGCTGAGCGTCATCAAAAACAACGAAATCAGTTATTTTCAGAGCGACTTTGAGCTCCTGAGACCGCAGTAGAGCGCTTAATCGACCACTCTTGCAGCAGGAGCAAGGCTACCGTTGCGATAAGGCAACCGCAAAATTTAACAATCCCTTATCATAGCCCCAGCCTTCTACCTGTTGCACGATGAATACCGTGAGCTCACGGCTACTGCTAGTCGGGCCGGGGCCTAATTTGGGCTTAAATACTTATTAATTGAAAAAATCACAGCGCGACGTTCACAAACCATAGTTGGCTTGCGGTCGAGTTCGTGTCAGGTTCGGTTAGGATAGGTTAGGTTAGGTTGTGTTACGTTAGGTTAGGCCTCAAAACATCAACATATTGTTTACGATTTATGGCGTCATTATATCTGAAACGTTAAAATTGTATTAGATATCTGCCTGAACGTTCCTCTAAAACCTTTCAGGCTCCCCTACCGACGAAACCCAGTATTGCGTATCGCTATCTGGATTACGAAACTGGAAATATATTTGGACTCGATTTGAATTTCAGGTTTCCACTTTGTGTGCAATCCGGACTTCAGGTTTCCAGAAACAATTCCAGTTCGATTTGCAGTTACATAATCCAGATAGGGAAAACGTATGCTGGGTTTTTCGGTAGGGTTCGTTGCGCTGGCATCAAAGCACATTCAAATGATCTGCTTGCACATATTGAAATGTATGATTTGCGAGCAAGACGTTTAATGCATTTTTGTGTTGTAAACTTGTTTACAAGGTGCTTTTATTTCATTAATACTATTTTTATAAATTCAAACCATCGGTTAGCGCACTTCAGTCTAGGCTTCGCGCTGTTGACAGACACATGACACGACTAAACAGATACTTAGACGGATATTTGATGAAACACCCCCAGGTAAACCTTTTATATTTTGTGAACGTGCCCTTTTCGGTGGCATTTCAGCCCGTGACATTTGTTTTATACTCACCAGGCAGAACTATTGTTGTAGTGGCTGGCATTGGTCTCGGCGGCGGAGACGTGGGAAGATTAATGTCGCCTGACCCGTTTGACCCGCCGAGATCAGGAATACTGGTAGTTTCGTCCTCCCCGCCTAAGGCAAACCAATAAGCTTAATGAGCAAATCAATAAGCTTAACACAAAACAAAACGAAAGTGATGTTTCGGACAATATTGTCTATACTGAATTGCGAGGGCGTTTCAATGGCTACCAAACCGCGAGGTCGTTGCCCTCTACCCATCGCAAATTAACTGCTAAATTTGGATGAATATATCCCAAAAGATACAGCGGAAAACCTTGAATTTATCTACGATTGATGCAGTGTCATGTGACATCGTGACGTCACATTAGGTTGCTCCACATGACGTTGTTACGTCAAGTGACAAAGACGCTGTATCATATGAAGCACACCCATTTAGCAGCACATACGTTACGTACCTTGCGCCACAACGTCACATTGTGACTTGATGTCAAAGTGCGTGACATGAATCGCCGTTTGCAATTTCAACCATGACTTCATAGGACACTACTTCGCATGACATAACCTCAATAGCGGCACAACGTGTCACTGCGACGTAATGAGATAGTGCATCACATGACTTAACGTGACGTAAAGGAGTGAGGTCACATGAATGACGTTGTGAATGGTCGAAACTCGGCTGAGAATGAGAGCACATATGCCTAATAAGGGACGCTAAGCGGATGTCTGAGGCGCAGCGGACGGATGATTGTAAAAGCAATCGCATCACGTATTGTCAGCGGCCCTCAGTTTAGCCTCATATTCCAGCGTGAAGTAATCAGCCGGCGGATGACCGGAGAACAAGCATTTTGTTCAAGGCTTGTCAAAATCTTAGGTTCTGGAGAAAATCACCCATCTGTGTTAAGTCATTATTTTAAACATTTTTGTTCCAGTTCCTTTCCTTGAAAGCACGGTGAAGGAAATGAAGCACGCACCTAATCTCTCCCCTCCAACGTCTCCTTGCCCACCATAAAGTCTGTCTGCTTTGTTCACCGAATGCAAATAGACAAGCAATCGAACGTAGCGTCTGAAGCCAGCTTAAACCGCGCCATTTTCTGAACGTCGGATGTTACCAACGTCGCAAAGCTAGCTTATTCTCCAAGCTCTCCCTTCAAAGAGACCTCACCGCGCGAAGCAACACCTCACTTCGCTCGAGGAAACTTAAATATTGCCGCGCGCGCAGCTTGCCAAGTAGGCAGCGCACGCGTGGCCTAACGGTTATAGCGCCTGCCCTACCCTGTTATAGCCCGCACCTCCACCAGGAATATCAGAAGACCTCTCTTCGTGGCCACCCAAAACAACGCCGCCTTCGCCGTTTGACATCGACCCAACCCTGCCCACCCCACAACGACGACAACTCACTGAACTTGGCGAGAAGGTCACTGAGTTGTCGTCGTTGTGGGGTGGGCAGGGTTGGGTCGATGTCAAACGGCGAAGGCGGCGTTGTTTTGGGTGGCCACGAAGAGAGGTCTTCTGATATTCCTGGTGGAGGTGCGGGCTAAACTCGAACAAGCAGCACGGTTCTCGAATTTACCAGAACATTACATTAGATGTCAACAAAAAGGCGTCCCCGCGGCCAGGAATCGGACCCTGGCTTTTCACGTGGGAGGCAGGCGCTATAACCGTTAGGCCACGCGTGCGCTGCCTACTTGGCAAGCTGCGCGCGCGGCAATATAAGCTCAGGCCCGATCCTCCACCAAGTCTCATCGGAACCGCCAAGGGTCGCCATGGGCTTTCTGCGTCGACTGCCCCAACGGTTCATCCGACGTTGGCTAGCGTTGCCGCGTTCACGTTAGCAAACAAGGTTCAGAAGATGGCGCCTGCCGTTGATGGCTTCAGATGCTCCATTCGCGCATCCCTCCATAAAGAAGACGCTTCGTTTCCAAGGTGATGCTAACATAACAGACTGACTTTATCGCGCGGAAGAAGACGCTGGGATAGTAATATCAGCTGGGTAAGTTTGCTCTTTGGCAGTAATTTTAATGGGCGGGAACAAAAGGAATTCGAAATATGGACTCAACGCTAATGGATTATATTTTCCAGCGCCTAAAAAACTCTCAAACAAAAATGGAAAAAATTGGCAGCGGCCTTTACCTTCCAAGTTCTATATTATGCATAAAACAGAATAAAGGACCTTGTATGTCTAATTTCCCCGCTAAATTTAGTAAGAAACTACATTGGTGTAGAGTTCACGTGATGTCAGGTTACGTCACAGATTTTTCCGCCTTATTTAGCAAGGAAATCAAATTGGTGTATAGGTCACGTGACATGAGGTCATGTGACATAAATTTTCCTGCTAGATTTGGTGGTCATTTTCACCCCAACGGATATATTAGAATCCATTTCCATTAAAGTTCCAATGGGATTGCAATGTTGTTTTATATTGGGCAGTCATTGACACCTCATTAAATAAATTGGAAACAACTTCCAAGAAAGTGACAATGGGCTTCAAATGTTTTACAATATCTTGCAGTCATTGGCCACACCACTGGATAAATCTTACACCATTTCCAAAAAAAAGTGCCAATGGACATCCAATGTGTTCAAATATATGGCAGTTTAGCATATAGGATAGCGCTAAAAAGACGTAAGTATACAAGACAAGCGCTAACTTTCAGCTAGTTTTAATCAGGAAAAGCAAAGCTATTTTATATGGTTATTGCACTATTTTATACGTTTAACTAAGATGAACCAACTAGCCCAACAACTTACCCTACTAAAATATTGGCCAGGCATTGGCAGCCCATTAGATAAATTGGATACCACCTCCAATAAAGTGCCAATAGGCTTCCCATGTTGTCAAATATTGGGCAGTAATTGGATAAATTGGATACCATTTCAAACGAAGTGCCGAGGGGCATCCAATGTTGTTTAATATGGGGCAACAATGGGGATTGAATAGATTGGATATCATATCACACAAAGCACCAATTGGCTTCCTAAGTTTTTTAATCTTGCTTAGTAATTAGCACCACATCGGATAAATTGAATACTACTTCAAGTTAAGTGCCAATGGGCTTCCAATGTTCTCCAGTTTCGGGCAGTCATTGGCACCCCAGTGGATAAATTGGAAACCACTTTCAACGGAGTAAACAAGTTTCGCATGATGTCAAATATTGGGTAGTTATTGGAACGTTACTGGATAAAATGGATACTTCTCCAATAAAGTGCCAATGGGCTTCCAATGTTGTCAAATATTGGGCAGTCCTTAGCACACCTTCGGGCAAATTGGATACCACTTCCCATGAGGACTAATGTGCTTCCATTGTTGTCCAATAATGCAGTTACTGGGACTCCACCGGATAAATTAGATACCAAGTTATAATAGGTTTCCGAGGTTGGACGATATCGGAGAGTCATTGGCATTCCTTTGAATGAATGGGATACCATTTTCGATAAAGTTTCTAATGGTTTCTTATCTCGCTCGCTATTAGGGGTCATTTACATTCAATTTGATAAACTAGATAGTGTCACGAATGACAAATGATGAGGCCAGAATAACTAAAGAAACTAAACGTTTAATGAGGCGAACTTGTGCCCAAACAAAATAAAAGGGAACAGAAGATAACAGCAGAGCGTCGCGGGCGTCGAAGTCGGCGTAGAGCAGAGTCGAACGCTGGGGCGAGACTGACCGCAAGGCGCCACGCGGAGCCCCTTATGCACGCGCGTTGGCTTCTGGAATAATCGGCCTATACTTCGTTTCACCTTAGGTCCGAGCGCGGACGATGGTATGAACCGAAGGGCCAATCAAACAGCACAAAAAGTGCAACGTCATGGCGTGCTCTCTGTGCTTGATAGGACTAGCCGGCGTTGGAGCACGCACAGAGATACGGCGAATACCCGCTGGTCCTATCAACTGCAGAGAGGACGCCATGACGTTGCGCTTTTTGCGCTGTTTGATTGGCCCTTCGGTTCATACCATCGTCCGCGCTCGGACCGAAGGTGAAACAAAGTATAGAACGTTCGGCAACGAGAACATTCGGAACTCGATCAGTCGAGAATGTTCTCGAACTCACGAGAACGCAATGTTGAAAGAATAAATAAAAGAACATTCCACCGATTGGAATCGAACCTAGACATTCCGCGCAACAGTCAAGCGCGGTAACCACTCGGCCACGCACGCGGTGGCTCGCCGACGCGCGTGGCATAACTCCCCCTTTAAAAAGGCATCGTCTCGATGCCACGTGAAAGCCAACTAAACAGAGGCAAGACAAACAAAAGAATGGAAAAATACGGAGGCTGGCAAAACACAATCCTCTCACGCGTTGCAGAAGATCACAGTTCGCAGTCTTATCGCGCGTAGTACGGCTTGAGGCCCACGACGTGGACGACTTCCGGTCGTGGAGGGCGGCGTGAAGAAGTTCGTGTTCCTTCGGGCATCACCTCGTAGTTCAGATCCCCAAGTCGACGAAGGACTTTGTAGGGTCCAAAGTAGCGCTTTATGAGTTTCTCGTTTAGACCGCGTCGCCGTATTGGGGTCCAAACCCACACACGGTCTCCGGGCTTGAAGCGAACGTCGATCCGGCGAAGGTTTTACCGTGTAGCGTCGACACGTTGTTGATCTTGAATTCGGAGTCTGTGGAGCTGGCGAACTTCTTCGGCTCGCTGAGCAACCACCTAGGCGTCGGGGATCCCATCGTCAGCTGGTGTGTGGGGTAGCATCGCGTCGAGCATGGTCGTTACTTTTCTGCCATGCACCAGCTGAAACGTGGTTACTCCTGTGGTCTCTTGCACCGCCGTGTTGTAAGCAAACGTGACGTAGGGTAATACCTCGTCCCATGTCTTGTGCTCCACGTGGACATACATGGCGATCATGTCGGCAATAGTTTTGTTTAGCCGTTCTGTTAAGTCCATTTGCCTGCGGATGGTACGCAGTGGTTCGACGGTGACCGGTACCACTGAGACGAAGGATCTCTTGCGTCAGCTGAGCCATGAACGAAGATCCACGGTCTGTAATGAGGACTTCAGGGGCGCCGTGCCGCAGGACAATAGACTCCATGAAAAACTTGGCGACTTCAACAGCCGTACCTGATGGAAGGGCTTTCGTCTCGGCGTATCGTGTGAGATAATCTGTGGCGACGATTATCCAGCGGTTTCCTGACGTTGACGACGGGAACGGGCCAAGTAAATCCATTCCAATCTGCTAGAACGGCTTGGACGGGGGAGAAATCAGATGCAGAAGTCCTGACGGCTTTGTCGGCGGTTTCTTGCGTCGCTGACACTCATGGCATGATCGAGTGTAGAGGGGAACGGTCTTCGGTAGCCTCGGCCAGTAGTACTTTTCTCGAATCCTGGCGAGCGTCCTGCTGTAGCCAAGGTGTCCAACCGTTGGGTTGTCATGGCATCCTTGGAAGATTTCTTCTTGAAGACTGGAAGGAATAACCAACAGCCATGTTGTGTGATTATTGACGAAGTTATATTTTTACAGCACCCCTTGCCGTATGGAGAAGGTAGGCAGGATTCGTAAGAAAGCACGGGGAACCGCACTCGCTTGTCCCTCTAGGTGATCGATGAGCGCTCGCAGTTCAGGGTCGTCACGTTGGAGTGCTGCCATGTCGCTGACATCCAGAGCGCCGAGGAAACACTCATCGTCGTCGTCTTCGATGCAGGCAGGACTGGCCTCGACTGGGGCCCTTGACAGGCAGTCGGCGTCATTGTGCTTCCGGCCCGACTTGTACACCACGGTCATGACAAACTCCTGCAGTCGTAGGCTCCAGCGTGCGAGGCGTCCGGAGGGGTCCTTCAGGTTGGCGAGCCAGCAGAGCGAGTGGTGGTCCGTGACGACGCGAAGAGGACTTCCATACAAATATGGGCGGAACTTTGTTATTTCCCAGACGACAGCGAGGCACTCCTTCTCGGTCGTTGAGCAGTTCGTCTCCGACTTAGACAGCGTCCGACTCGCATATGCGATGGCTCGCTCTGCCCCGTCTTGCATTCGGACCAGTACCGCGCCAAGTCCGGCGTTACTGGCGTCCGTGTGGATCTCTGTTTCTGCGAACTGGTCGAAATGGCCAAAAATCGGGGGCGTCTGGAGTCTTCGTTTGAGCTCATCGAATGACCGCTGGTGTTCTTCTGTCCATCCAAACTTCACGGCGTCCTTCGTGAGGTTCGTCAGGGGTGAAGACAGCTTGGCGAAGTCCCGAACAAATCGTCTGTAGTAGGCACAGAGTCCGAGGAATCTTCTCACGGCCTTCTTGTCAGACGGCGGCGTAAATGCAGCTACGGCGCGGGTCTTCTCGGGGTCGGGGAGAACACCTTTTCTGTTCACGACGTGGCCAAGGAACTTAAGTTGGCCATAGGCGAACCGACACTTTGTTGAATTGAGTGACAGGCCGGCGGTCTTGGTGGCTTGAAGCACGGCTCGAAGTCGTCTTAGGTGTTCGTCAAAATCCCGTGAAAATACCACGACATCGTCCAGGTAGACCAGGCACCTCTGCCATGTCAGACCTGCCAGCACAGTGTCCATGACACGCTGGAAGGTGGCTGGCGCTGTACAAAGTCCGAACGGCATCACTTTAAATTCGTACAGTCCGTCGGGAGTGACGAAGGCAGTTTTCTCCCGGTCGCGTTCGTCGACTTCAATCTGCCAGTAACACTTTTCAAGTCCATCGACGAAAAATATCGGGAGTGGCGCAGTCGGTCTAACGTATCGTCAATGCGGGGGAGCGGATAGACATCCTTCTTCGTCACAGCGTTCAGTCGACGATAGTCCACGCAGAACCGCAGGGTCCCGTCCTTCTTCTTTACAAGGACGACTGGGGACGCCCATGGACTTCTTGAGGGTTCAATGATGTCGTCGTCGAGCATATCCTGGACTTGATCTTGAATAACCTTCCTTTCCTTTAAGGAGACTCGATAAGGCGACTGGTGGACAGGGAGCGCGTCGTAGTCGGTAATAATGCGATGTTTCGCCATTGGTGTTTGGCGAACTCTCGACGATGTGGCAAAACAGTCACTGTATTCGGCGAGGAGATCAACCAGTTGCCGGCGCTTTGGAACTGGGAGCTTGGGGTCGATGTCGAGCGGCGGTGGCGATGTGCTCTTCTGCTGTGACGACGAGGATTCCTCGGAGATTGCGGTGACCACGGCTGGCGCCTGAAGTTCCTCGACGTAGCCCACGGTGGTACCCTTCGTTAGGTGCTACGGCTCTCCTGGAAAGTTTGTCACGAGAACAGTTGTACGTCCTTCTTGGAGATCCGTTACGCCTCGTGCGACGCCAATTACTTTTTCAAGGAGCAGATGGACGCTGCCTTCCAGAAAAGCTTCACCGTGCCTGGCTGTGTCGGTTATGACGGTGACGAAAACACTCGACCGCGGCGGCAGATTCACATGGTCGGCTATAACTCGGATCGCGGATGACGTCGTGTTGGCCTTCACCGGCGGCAGAACAGGCTTTCGCAGCGTCAACTGGTTTGCCCCAAGGTCGATGACGGCACCCTACTCGCAGAGAAAGTCCATTCCGAGGACAACGTCCCTCGAACAGTCTTGCAGAACGACGAACTTGACAGGGCACGCCTCAACGTGGATCTCGACGCGAGCAGTGCATCTCTCGACTGGTGTGATGAGGTACCCACCAGCGGTTCGTATATGAGGGCCTTCCCACGGCGTTGTCACTTCTTGCAGGCGGCGAGAGAGCCTCCCACTCAAGACTGAGTAGTCTGCTCCGGTGTCCACGAGTGCTGATGCGTCGTGACCGTCAATAATAACGTTTAGGTTGTTTGACACCGAAGCAGGAGCGTCGTTATAATGCGCAGCGTCAAGAGAGTGGGAGCGCTCCGGCGTTCTTGGAGGCTCATTGCTTCGGTCGTCTTCGGCAACGCCACCTCCAGGCGTTGCCGCGCCTAGTTTTCCCGGCGACGCAGGGGAGACAGGCTCTCTCGGCGGGGTCGTGGCGCTGGAGACGCTGAACGTCGTGGCGATGGCGAGCGAGATTCAGGGCGGAGAGACGGCACTGAAGAGGGCGAGCGTCGGAGGTACTCCTCGATATCGCGAGGGCGTTCGCCGTACCTCGGGCGTGGGTCGTTCGGCTGGAAACCACGCAGCCCAAGTCGACGGTAGGGGCAGCTGCGGTAGATGTGGTCGGCTTCCCCGCAGTGGCAGCAGAGCGGGCGTTGGTCGGCCGTTCGCCACACGTCGATCTTCCTCGGCGAGGGTTGCTCCGGGTGGACGTCCTGGACTTCTCCTCTCTGGCGTCGAGGATACTGTGGCATCGGAGGGTCTCGTCGGGGCGGTGCTGTGGCCTGGCGGTTAGCTTGCGGCGGTCGTCGGGCAAGGGCGGCGTAGCTCAAAGTCGGTTCCTCTGGCGTCGTCGTGTTGATCGGAACCTCAGGTTGGAAGGCTCGGTGAACTTCCTCTCGGACGACCTCGGCGAGCGACAGTGAGGAAGGGCGATCCGCAGCGGGAAGTATCATGCGGAGCTCTTCCCGGACGACTTCACGGACGATCTCCCGAAGACTGTCTGCACCGCTGGTATTCAGGTCCAGAATGGTAGCAGCGACAGTTGGAGCAGCACGCTCGCTGGCGATTCGGTGGTAGTGGCTTGCTCGGGCCGTCAGTGCGCGCTCGATGTTGGTGGCTTCACTCACAAAAGCGTCGACTTTCGTCGGGGGGTTGCGGACCAGGGCTCCGAAAATTTCGGCCTTGACGCCACGCATGACTCGAAGCTTCTTTTCCTCGGCGGCCTCCGGATCGGCTCGGGCACATAGCCGCAGGACATCCTCAACAAAGCTGGTCAAGCTTTCGTTGGGGCCCTGCACCCTTTTTTGAAGTAGGTACTCTGCTCGCTGGCGACGGTGGTGGTTAAGGAAGGTCCGCTTCAGTTCGGTGACGCAGGACTCCCATGTAGTGAGCGAGGCTTCGTGGTTTTCAAACCAGTGCCTCGAGGTGCCCTCCAGCGAGAAATACAGGTTCTGGAGGCGCTGCTCAGCCGTCCATCCGTTGTGGCGAGCTAGACGTTCGTAATGCTGCAGCCAGTCTTCGATATTTTCGTAGGCTTCTCCGTGGAAGGGCGTCGGAGTGCGGGGAGTGACGGGCAGGAGGACGACGGGTGCGGTGGTCATGGTCGGTAATTTCTTCCTCCGAATGTCGGGCAAGAGACCGAATTCGGGGGACTGACTTCTGGTCCGACGGCCTCTTCGAGCTTTGGCGTCTTCGGCGAAGGGTAACCTTCCGGGGCTGAGCACCTCACTCGGGCGGGGTGTCTTCGTAGGGGTACGCTTTACGGGCATAGGAAGGTACCCAGCACCTCCACCAAAATGTCAGGAATGGCAAATGATGAGGCGAGAATAACTAAAGAAACTAAACGTTTAATGAGGCGAACTTGTGCCCAAACAAAATAAAAGGGAACAGAAGATAACAGCAGAGCGTCGCGGGCGTCGAAGTCGGCGTAGAGCAGAGTCGAACGCTGGGGCGAGACAAACCGCAAGGCGCCACGCGGAGCCCCTTATGTACGCGCGTTGGCTTCTGGAATAATCGGCCTAGAACGTTCGGCAACGAGAACATTCGGAACTCGATCAGTCGAGAATGTTCTCGAACTCACGAGAACGCAATGTTGAAAGAATAAATAAAAGAACATTCCACCGACTGGAATCGAACCTAGACTTTCCGCCCGACAGTCAAGCGCGGTAACCACTCGGCCACGTACTTTTTTTTTATTTATTGCCTGTTTAACATTGGTGGCATACATAGTTATAAAGACAGACTAAAAAGTTAAAACCATCAGCCTTCCTGGCTAATGTCACAGCTAGAAGTCTTTGATGGAGGACAAGTCCTCCAGAAGTGGCAGCCACTCAGCTTGAGGCTGCTGCGCCCTGTACAGCCCTTTAAGGAAACACATTTGTTCTACAAAATACGTATACACCGGCCGCACATCGATATCAGCATGACGTACCGCCATACGGCATCGCCATATACTGTGCAGTCCCATGAGCATGAACATATCATAAGGTACAGAAGCAGCTTCTACAGACAGGAACCGAATGCCATGGGACGTTAACGGGAGGTCTTTTTTTATAGTCCTTTGGAGGACGTCCCAAAAAAACACTGCGTCCCAGCAGTCCAAGGACACATGTTCAATGGTCTCTGGCTTTTTGCACAATAAGCAGTTTTCTGACCATGCTACTGGTATGCCCTTTTCAACCAACCAAGCTTTTACAGGTAGCGACCCGCTATGTAACTTAAAGAAAAAAAGTTTTCGTGCACGCGGGAATTAACATTTTCTTGACTCGTTTCAGAACATCCTGCCCTGTGCCTGCGCTGTACAGCGATCGATACAGGGGTGTGGGAAAAAGCAACTCGATCAGGTCCCTCGACAACCGCTTGCGTGAAACGCCAGACAAATATTCTAATGAAAAACGTGTTGCCAAAAACCGATAGGACCCAATAACTTCCTTCAAATAACCCTGGACACCAAAGCTGATTTCATCACTCGTCGCTACTTAAACTCGGGCAGCAGATTGCGCAGCCTTACGTGAATTACAGTGCGTAAAAAAGGGTCTCTCTGGTCTCGAAGAAAAAGGAACCTGTTGACCAGCTGTCTAATAAACAAATGCGAAAGACCGGATACCGCCAGACTTGACTCGACGAAAGAGATTTGATCGACTTGATCTTTCCCACGCCGAGCACCAAATAGAAACAGCAAATACCCGATGCATGCGCTGAATATTGATCCGTGAACAATGCAAAACTTGCAAGACATACCACAGCTTGGCAGCGAAAAAAATGTTGCACACAGTTGCACGCGAAAAAATGGACAAGCACTTCCCTCCCCACTTCAGAGTCTTTGCACGAAGAGATTCAGTTTCATCGTGCCAGTACTGGTCGCTGGTGCGATAATGTTCCAAAGGCACTCCGAGATAACGCCCCGGCGTGGAGGACCATACAATGCCCTCAAACACAGTCGGCACGGAAGACCAATTACCGTGCCGAAAACCGGTACACTTGTGTCAGTTTACCGCGCTACACGAGTGCTCACAAAAGCTTTTAGTTACCTCAACTGCTCTTCGAACACTTTCTTCGTCAACACAAAAAATAGCCACGTCATCTGCGTAAGACAGAAAGCGCACTTCGGTAGCTTGCAGCCTAAACCCACGCAGATGACTGTCATTGATAATGCTATAAAAATACAAAAACGTAACGGCGAGAGTGGACAACCCTGTCTCACTGACGAAAAAAGCCGAATACGCTCACTGACGCGTTTGTTGACAACAAGGCTGGTGGAACAGTTTTTATATGCCATCCGCACACCATCGCATAAAACGGAACCCAGATTGACATGCTTTAAAATAGAAAACAGAATTTCGTGAGACACGCGATCAAAAGCTTTCTCTAGATCGACCTGCAACAATGCCACCTTACGGTCCAAACTATCACAGCATTCTAAAATACTACGTGCAACATGAATGTTTGTAACAATACTTCTTCCCTTGATACCACACGTCTGGTGTGGGCCGACAATAATATCTATTACACTTTGTAACCTGTCAGCAAGAATTTTCATGAAAATCTTATAATCAACATTCGTCAAAGTTATCGGACGATAAGAACCAACGAGACGTAGTTTTTCGCGATCATCACTTTTCGGAATAAAAATGGTGTGCGTGTACAAAAAAGATGGAGGCAAACACTTCAAATCGTACGCTTCCCTGAACACTCCATACAAAAAAGGTGCAATTTGGTCTTTGAAGGCCTTGTAGAACTCTCCTCCTAAACCATCCGGGCCGGGCGATTTTCCGATTTTTAAATTTTCGATCGCCTTTTCAATTTCCCCCAACATTATTGGCTGCTCTAACCTTTCCCTCACGTCGTCCCCGAGTTTTGGGATTAGCGGCAAAAATTGTGTCTGAAACCCGTCTTTATTGGGGGCACGAAAACTAAAAAGCTCCTTATAACAGTCTACGAACGCGCATTCGATTATTTCTTTATCGCTGGTTACAGTTCCGTGGTATAAAATTTCGCTGATCTCATTCTTACTGGCGTACGTCTTCTCTACCCCGAGGGCTCGTTTTGTTGGAATCTCGCCGAGTGATAACCGTTTTAATCGCGCGCGCACCATGGCCCCTTTGTACCGTTCCGTATCGAGAGCCTCAAGTTTCTTTTTCAAACTGACTATGTCATCAGCGAAAATGCCGGGCGTACGACAATCTTCCTGCAGCAACCTTTGTAGCAGTTGGCTTAACTCGTTTGCTTCTTTTTCTTTTTCGTGTTTCAATATGCTGGACCGTTCAAGTGCTCTCATTTTTAAGTCTTGTTTAAATAATTCCCATTTTTCTCCGAAGCCTCCAACTTTTCTGCTAACGAAATCGTCGAGACTTTCACGCACTCCCTTTACAAAAAGATCGTCTTCAAGAAGCTGTGTATTAAATTTCCACAAATCACAACTAAACTTTTTAGGAGATTCTCTAGGTGAACAGAGCATAAAAGAAACAAGGCAGTGGTCACTGAAAGGAACATGATCTACTGAATAAAACTTGCAGGCGCCGATGATTTCCAGAGAGACGTACGCTCTATCCAGTCGCGCGTGACTCGCACCTTGAAAGTGCGTGAACTGTAAGAAGTTCGCACTTGAAGCACAGTGGGCGACGTCTTCTAATTCGCCTAGCTGAACCAATTCCCTCAAGAAAACTGCGCTAGCATCCCTGTACCTTGCGCTGTTTGATCGGTCGCCTGGAGCGCAAACGCAATTGAAATCGCCTAGTAAAACAACAAGGCGGTCAGTCGTAACATACTGGCTAATATTTTCGAAAAATACTAATCTATCTTCTACCTTATTCGGAGCATAAATGCATAATACGCGAAAATTGTAACTTGAAAACAAGAAATCACACACTATCAATCGTCCTACCTCGCAGCTAATTACTTGTTCTACAGTTCCGATAGATTTTCTGAGAAACAAAAGGCAGCCCCCCGAAGTTCCAACAGCGTGACTGACACACACGTTGTACCTCGACTCAAATAGGCGGACCATGCACTCCGTCTGGGCCTCACTCTCAATTTTTGACTCTTGTACCGCGACAATATCGAGATCTTTTTCAACGAAAAGGCGGTTCAGCTGACATTGTTTGCGCCTTGCACTTAAACCTCGTACGTTCAGAGTGCCCACACGCAAGGACCTTTCGAGGATCATAAGAAATTAGAGGGAGGCCAGACGAAGGCTACTGGGCTTACAAAGGGGGCGTTGAAAGTCGGGATGAAAAAAAAACTCACTTCGTCGGCTTGTGTTGCCGAGTTGGAGACACAGGCTGAGCCTTGTACCGTCCTATTTTCCCCTTTTCACCGTGCCATTCCCGTTCGAAGCGCCTCGGCAGATGTTCCCCGCTGACGGAGACTGTGTCGTCCAGCCGACGCTTTGTCGCCGTAGCGTCGACTTCCATGGATGTGGTGACCTCGTCTTGCTTGGAGACTGCAGGATCTCGCTGCTTATCCGTTCCCTCGGGGTCGGTTGGGGTACTCTTTACTGTCTTGGGAAAGGCGTCCTGGGTCTGCTCGGGAGCAGTCTTCAGGGACGGTTGTGCAGGAGGCGCTTTCGGTAACGCCTTGCTTAAAATCCCGTTGTCGATAGTTGCCTGGCTGGGTTCTAGCTGCACTGGCGGTGTTACCGGTGCTGCGGCCCGCTCGGTCTCGTCTTCGTCCATTATCAACTCGGACGTTTCCGGCCCGGTGTCACTTCCAGTGACGCGGGCGTACGTCTTGACACAGTCTCGTTTTTCGTGCCCGACACCTCGGCATTCAGAGCACCAGGGTGCCTTACAGTCGCGCCGAATGTGACCCGTCCGCCGGCAACGGAGGCAGATGTGCGAGCGCCCGGGGACCACCACCAGTACCGAGCCGCCAAAGAAACGGAGCTGGTGCGGCAACTTTTCCAGCGATACATCTTGGCGGAGGGTCAAGGCGACAGTCAGCGTCGTGGATTCAACGCCGACGAGCCCGTCCAGCTTCCAAACCTCCCGGACGACGTCCTTCACCTCGCCGTACGGCTCGAAGGCGCGACGGACGGTGTCGACGGGCACGTCGAAGGTAACCCAGTGAAGTTTCACCTTGATATCCCGCCGGTATGGGTCGATCACTAGGCAGCGCCGACCCTTGACCTGAAGTTCGCCGGCGTGAAGCAGCTTGCTCTTGGCCTCCGAGTTCTTCATCTTGGCGAGCCAGACATGTCCCATCTGGTACGCCCCCAAACCGGCCAAGTCTTGTAGCACCCCCACCTGGTTTAAAGGAGGCACAAAATCTTCTGCCCTGTAAGGCCGTCCACCGGTGTCACAATGCAGCACTACGCTGTTCTTCATTATTTCTCCTGTTGGCAGCGTCGGCAAAATAACAGAGTCATCCCGGGCGGCGTTGCCCTTATCCGAATCACCCCGGCCAAGGCCGGTTGTTAATCGCCGCTCCTGACGAGCGATCCATCGCACGTCCGCACTGCTCGGCAGCCGGAAGTGGAGTCCACTCGGCCACGCACGCGGTCGCTCGCCGACGCGCGTGGCAATATATATTCAATACGCTATCAAAGGATTTTTAAAATTGTACAAGATTGGTAATTCACCAAATGTACTAATCACTGTTAAATAATTGCCTTAAAATGGTGAACTATACTTCAATTATGTAGGGAAACTTCGATGACTTATTGAAAAATATTTCTAAGGTTGCACAATAATATAAATTCCCAGGACAACCGGGATCCCAGTATTTTAGTTGGCTCTCAATATATACATCAAAAATTGTTTAAAAAACTTCAGCCTAATGCCCTCTCAATATCGAACATATTTAATATGCTGCGTTGACATTTCCACGATACATGCTCGGATTTCTAGCGCAAGCGTTAACTTCTTTGCTCTAATCAAGACAAACTTAGGTAAGACATCCTGTGCGAAACCACATTTTGCCGTAGACGTTTGGCCTAAACGCACAGGTTGCTGTGCCTTAAGTGAATCCGAAGCCCCCTCTTCACAATAGCGCTCACGGGATTCTGACTCACGAGTCACAAAGAATCTCTCGAAATTCACTCCAGCAGCGTAATACTTGTCATTTTCACATACCAGTAGGCACGATCTAGGTCATGTTTTTTTCTTGATTTTAGCTGTGACGGCACGCTGTCTCAACCGTCACAGGATTCGCGATTCTTCAAATTCGGCGACAGTGCGCCTTCCTCCGCGAATCGGGTGCGTGTGCGACCAATTTTAATCAAAGGCAGAAAGATCGCGCTTGAGGAAGAGCATATTTTCTGCTTCCTAATCTTCGGTGGCATTTCAGAAGCGAAGACTGTGCGTGTACAACATTGATAGGCGCCCAAGACGTGCAAGAACACGTGCGCCCGAAGCTTTGACTCATCATATCCACGGACATTTGTCCGGAAGTAGGTGAAGTTACATTAGAGCGGAGCCTCACGGTGCTCAAGTTCCGCACTGCTGCAAGAGCACGTGGCTTTTTTTTGTGTGTCTCATCCGGAATCTACGCAACTCTTGACAAAATAGCACGTAGAAACTTTACATATACAGCTCGAGCCAGTGTCGCCATTCAAGTGCAAACCAACCTCACACTGTGTAGACACTCGCGTCTACTCTGCATGTTGATCGCGCTCCGCCTTTTGCTTCGTGTGCACACTGAGCACCATTTTTAGCACGAACACAATATATCCGCGATTTCGCATTTTACTTCAAAAACGCATTAACAAGTGCTACTTTTAACCACTCAAGTCAATCACACAAAAAATAGCTCTTTTCAAAGCAATAATCTGTTTATTAAAATCTTTCAATGAAAACCTTCCGAGGACACCTAAGCACAATTTATGAGTTGTGAATGCGAAACCATGCGGCCTGCGACGTGTTGCTTCCGCCTCACGTTGTCGAAGGGCCTCGTCCTCTTGCGCCTGAGACGCTTTGAATAAATAAAAATATGAAATAAACTTTATTTTTCATTTCCCATTACAGGTAATGATGTGTCCCAGAATAAAAGCCGCGACAGTGGCTTTTATTCTCTGCGCTTTTGCGATCCGGTTGCGTCTCAGGCTTTCGAAAGGCTTTGTTCTGTCTCCTAGCTCGTTGCGCTGCTGCTCGTTACGCCCGCCGTGTACTCGGGGATTTGACAACGATGGTGGATTTCGCTGCCTCCCTCCTCGCTACTTGTGCTGCGTTCTTTCGCTCCCTAGTTCGTCTGAGGTGTACTTGCGCGCACGGGCAGGTTTCGCTACTACCGAGGTTGACGCCGCCAACGGATGTAGATGCTTGAGGCGCCGCCATGTTCGTCGGCTTCGAAAGGAGTAGAAGTGGCTGAGCTCGCGCCACTGTGCTGCATTCACCGGCACGCTGCCGGCGCGGGGCCCGTATCGCCATGGGGTGGCTTTCCTTGGAACTATGACGAGCACCAGCCAATGGGAGCCTCGTTCCTTGAAACTATTACGCGCGCCAGTGAATGGGAGCCTCTCCATCAAATCATTGCTGCAGGACGACAGGCTTCGCTTCACTGGGACAGGGAAATTTGTTTGGTGCGCGGCTTCAACAGCAGATAACGCCAGTTCGCTCCATGGGACAATTGAAAAATACAATTGGGTGTTTGTGCTAAGAGAGCCGCGCTGTGTACTCAAGGTAGGGTCACATCTGCAGAGCCTTTTTTGTTAGCAAAACTGAGAAAATGCAAGACGGTGTCAAACCTTTGAACGCATGCTAATGTAGTGTTTTACCCAAAACAGGGATACGGCGCAATAAAACCAACGCGGTAAGAATGAATGTATTCGGCGCCTGTGTGAATGTCGCGAGTGTGTAGCTGGGAAGAAAATAAGAAAAAAACGTGGAGAAAAAGAAAAGACGATCATCGCGAGGAACGGTGGGCAGGTACTGCTCCAGTTCCTGATGCCTCACCGAATTAGACGGCAACGCTCCTGAAGCTCGTCACGTCAAGCGTGAGTCGAGCTTTAAAGGGGGCTTGACCACAGGGACTCTGGTCTGCTTTGAACTTTTCTTTTGTTTGATAATTACCTCCTGATTTACTTTGATTATTTTGATACCTACGCACATGCCTTTGTTTCACCTGGTCTTGTCTCAATCATTTCGTATGTCGGACCGGGCAAAAGTGACAATTGTGGATAGCCTGGCAGGATGTCATTTACCTTCAGTTTAATTGGATCACTTCGCCCGGGACACACACCAATTGGTGGAGTCAAGAAGACTAGCATGGAGAACGAGCGAATAATTGCGGTAGGAAAGGAGTTGAGTAATCAGGTGAGACGACTTGAAGAAGTGGATGGATATGAAAGAGCTAATAAGTTCCACACTCCCGCATGATAAGTTTCATACTCCGGCATTTGGTAAGGAGTCTGAGCAGCAATAACATTTATCTAGAAAGTCTATCCTTTAGAGACTTCCGCTTATTATATGCTTGTACCTGATCATTTTCTCTATCAACATTTGCATAGAGTGGTTTTAGTTTTGTGCACTAATTTGTTTTATCATTGCCTCTAGCACGCTAGTATGTTCCATTTTTGTTTGTCTTCCCGCACGCTTGCTGCTGGCCATTTTAGGGGCCTAGGGACTCGTCAAGGTGCTTACTGCGGCTTTTTTTCTGGGGCCTCATCTTCATAAAGAATGGAAATAAAGTATTAATATTATTATCATAATTAGATTACGAGAAGAAAGAGCGTGGGCGCGACAGGAGCGCGAGGAAGAATGTGTCCGGTTCGACCAAAAACGCGAAGTTCTGCAGTACAAAGCGCAACGGTGAAGGAGAGGCTACTAACTTGGCCGTGACAACCGGCGAAAGGCGACACTTTAACCCTCATAAATTAATTTCTCAGTTCAAAGAAGAAAGGGATGAATTAGACGCATATTTGCTACGTTTTGACGTACTGCAGCGGGAATGGGTTTGCCTCAGCAGAAATGGGCGACGACTTTGATTTTGTTCCTTACCGGTGAAGCGTTAACTGTGGTGGGTCGGTTATCGCCAGAAGACGCACTGAATTATGCGAGAGTGAAGCTGGCACTGCTTCTGAGGTTCCGCTACACTAAAGAAAGGTGTGGGAAACGGTTTAGGGATGCACTACACGAAGAGGGAGCGACGAGGAGACACTTTGCCACCCGTCTCGCTGGGTATTTCGACAGGTAGGTTTATATGGTCCATATTAAACACACATTCGAAGCCCTCTGTAACGAAGTCTTGGTCGAGCAGTTTCTACTCACTTGCTTCACCAAGTTGAATATCTTTCTCCAAGAGAGAAAATGGCAAAGTTTGTAAGAAGTTGCGTCGAAGGCGGACCTCTTCCTAGAGGCTCACGCCCAGCCTACTACCAGTAAGTCAAGAATCGACGAGACGAGCAAGCAGTCTAGCCTGGTGGTAGCGGACAGGTCTAAAACGGGAGGGGGCGGAAAATTTTTGCGTTGCTTTTTATGCAACAAAATTTGGCACAAAGTGGATAACAGTCATAGGCGTCCGCCGACCACCAAAGAAATTACTTGCTGGCACTGCGGGAAAACTGAACACCGTGCAGATAGCTGCAGGTCAAAGCCTAGCGACAGTCATCAGGCGTCATGTCCTCGGACGAAGTCAAGAAACGGAGAGGCGACCAAACTTGAGGATGATGGTGACAAGTGTCCAGTTGTAAACTCGTCAGTAGATTATCGTCAGTAGAAAAAAGACCAGTTATTATCCCATGCCCTAGCCTATAATACAAGTAGAAAAAGACAAAGAAGTGTAAATACACCCGAGAGTTGACAGTCAGCGCTGAGTAAGTGTATCTTTCTTTTGTATGTGTGTTGACTCGAGTGACTGTTTTGCTGGTGCGCTGTTCCCCCTGTAGATCAGGAGTGGCTAAATCGGCCATGCGCATGTTCGGTGCAGGGTCTCGCATAACGAAGGAATTCAAAAGCCCGTCTGTTTTTTTTAACGGCGTACTGTTTTTTAGTTAGATCCTTGCTAAAGAGGCCTCGGTTGTTTGAAATGACATTTTCAGAACTAACAGTTGATATATCGAGCGAGTCCAAAATATATTTATTTCTATCTTTATATTTTTATCTTTCATTTCCACCAATATGATAACATAACAAGTGAGCTTGTCAGCTTTTTTTCGAATATTTTTACAACAATCCGACAGTGTTTGTATCGATACGCTCTGGAACATGTTCAAATGTGAAATCCATGACCTAGTTGATAAATACATTCGATCCGGAGTAAAATCCTCAAAAACTAAAAACAAGCCTGAAGGTAAAACAGGTTATCAAACGAAAAAGAAGAGCATACCTTCGACATACGAGTAAAGGGGTCGAATCCAACAGGCTGAGATTAGAAAAAAAAAAAAACTAATTTTAAAGCTACAATAAAAATATTCAAAACTGCGAATTTTACGCTGTTAGAAACCAAACTTAAATAAACCCTAAAGAATCCTGGAAGATTGTAAAAACAAATGAAAAGGAAGATGCATCTGTACCTCCTCTTTTGGTAGGCGATGAACTTATCGGGGATATAGCCTTGTTGTTGCGAGAACTTGATGTTCAGAAAGCCATCGGACCATTTAACATTTCTCCGGTAATATTAAAAACTGCTCTGAAGAGCTGGCGAATTACTTATGTCTTCGTTTCAATAAATCTCTAGTGGAACAAAAACTTCATCTGATTGGAAACTGGCAAATGTGGTGTCAATACGCAAGTCAGGAGCTAAAAACTGCGTGGAAAACAATAGACATATCTCTTTGATATGCATTTGCTGCAAACTAATGGAACATTTAATTTGTAGTAATCTCATTGTTCATTTAAACGTCGAAAGGTTTTTTATTCGAGATCAACACGGATTTCATACTGGAGCATCCTGTAGCACGGTACTTGTTGATGTCTTTCAATTTTTTGCTGGAGTCATTGACTCTAGAGACGACGTGGAGTTTCGGATTCGGGATTTTAAAAAGGCATTTGACCTTGTAGATTATGATCTCTTATTTTATAAACTTAGCTTAGTGTCGCTGGATAGCAACCTACTGACTTGGATCAAAGAGAACCTAAGTGGACGAGAGCATTGTGTCTTTCTGGGTGGGGAAAAATCTGAGTATGTCAATGTCGAGTCTGGTGTCGCCCAGGGTTTGGTATTGGGTTTTCTGCTCTTCCTGATCTAGATAAACGACATTAATTATGACATACAATAATATATTCAGTCATTTGCAGATGATTGCTTTATTCTTAGACTAATTAATGATTTCAAAGATATTATTACTTTACAGCGTGATATAGAAAAAAACGTTCCGTATGGTGTAAAGATTGGAGAATGAACCTAAATGTTAAAAAGTTCGTGTACGTTAAATTTACAAATAAAACGATCCCACTCCTTCCGTCTACATGATCAATAATGAAATAATTAAACCTTGCTCAAATTTAAAATGCCTAGGTGGTATCTTATACTACTTTAACGTGGACGGGCCACGTTGAATTGATAGTCCTATAGGCTCTACGCATGCTTTATCTTGTACGGATCAATTTTGGGCAGGGCTCGAGGCAAATTAGAGAAATCATATACTTTACAAAGAACCGTCCATGTATAGAATACACGTTAGTTGTCTGGGATCCAGACCAAACTTATTTAATAGACCAACTTGAAAAGGTACAAAATCAATGCACAAGATTCGTAATAAACTATTAGGAACTTGGAGTGAGTGTCACTAACCTGAAAGAGGACCTACATTGGAAGAAACTCAGCAAGCATAAAAAATTGTTTAGATTGAAATTTTAGATGATATTCACAACAATTCACAACAACTAAAAGATATGCTTTTTTACATGAACCGTTTTCTATGTCCGAAAGAGCAGATCAAGAAAATCAGACCGTACTCTTGCCGCACCGACACCTTTGCATTTTCTTTCTTTCCGAAAACCATCGACGAATGGAATGGGTTGGCGAAACATGTGCTTGGGGCAAATTTGTTTTTTAATTCTTCAATCATGTAGTGTTTTTATAGACAGTATGTCTTATTTCATTTTATTTTATTTATATTTACTCCCTAGAAAAGGGCTTTTGTGTGTGTGTGTGTGTGTTGGTTCCTAAAAATATTCGTATGTAACCCACCCCCTGCAATGATGCCTTACGGCAATGCAGTTTTTTTTTTGTAAATAAATTAATATCGTTACCTCGAAAAAGATGCTCCTTGTTTAAACTTGGGGGTAACTCGACACTCGCCAACTAGTTTACGAGTTGCAAGTTACCCCCAACGTTGGCAACTCGTCAACTTGTTGAGCCAGCAGCAGCGTCGGGTGAAGGCAGAACTGTTGTTTTTGTTTAAGACCCTGCGTGGCCTGATTAACGCTCTCAGCCTTCTGTCCGAAGTGAGCCTTAGAGTTCCACGTGTGCCTACGTGGCTTCAATTACCTTTTTATAGCTCGAAATTTTAGTCACTTAAACCCGATCCAAAGATCGGCTGAGTGCTATAACCCTTACTCTGACACACTTGATAGTTTTAACTCACGCAAGAGCGAATTCGGAAACGCTGTTCGAAACCTCCTCTTGCAAGGAAATGATCAGTTGAAGGGTTGATGTTTGTCAGTACGTTATCCAAGTATTTGCTTTTTGCTCTCACACCTGGTGGTCTCTCTGTTATGTGCTTTTGATTTCCATAGTTGATATAAGTGTCTTTCGTACTCGTTAATAATCTTAGTCTCAGACTGGTGTACTGCATTCCCCTTCTACACCCGTATGTATGCGTGCTAGTATGTGTGTGGTTTAGAGCCCAGCTCTTAGGCGCCCGTTTCCGGCATGAGCGGCGTCGCCGTCGGCGTCGGCGTTACCGCGCTTTGCATTATGCGACGTTTCCCACGATGACGTCACATGTGACGTCACGTGTGACGTCACGAGAGTTTCGAGTGACGTCACGAGGGAGGAGGAGAAGGAAATAATTTTCCCGCTAAACTTAGCGGAGATGCTTTTCCGCTGAAGCTAGAGGGGAATTATTTCCGGTACATTTATCGGAGAAATATTTCCGCTAAATTGAGCGGAAAATATTTCCCGCTAAATTTAGCGGAAAATTTTCCCGCTAATTGTACTGTAAATAATTACCCGCTAGATTTAGCAGAAAAACATCTCTGCTAAGTTTAGCGTGAAATTTCCCGCTAAATAGAGCGGGAAAAATTTTCCCCTTAATAGACCCTTTCCGAAATTCAGTGCCATCTGGTGGTTCGTAAAGCAGTTTAGGTTTTGCCATATCAATGGCGGAGATGAACTTGTATCGGCACCGTCACTTTCGCAAGTCAACGGCACGCGAGGAATCGTTCAGTGTGAGTTCTTTCTCGATCACTTTCAGTTCGATGGTGACCAAGAACCTGCATTCAGAACAAAGCTCCAACCCACTCAGATGCCTCGAGAAAATTCTATACACCAAAGGGCTTTAAAGCCAATTGTGTGCCGCCCTCAGATTGACTGAATCTGAGTTATTAGAAGTAGACGCTTACGTAGCTCTTGTGTTCCATTCCTACGTCGCGTCGTGCTGACCCCCCGAATATGCAGGCCTCGCATCATCCGCTTAGGAGCATCTTCAACGTCTTCCTTTATCAGTCACTAGAAGGCCGCCATTGGTATGGCACAGATGCCGTTCTACAGATGATGATAGTGATCACAGTGGCCAGACTGAATTTCTGGAAGGGTCTATTTACTGGAAAAATCTTGCCACTAAATTTAGAGGAAAAATTTTCCCGCTAAATTTAGCGGAAAACGTTTCCTGCTAAATTTAGCGGAAAGATTTCGGCGCTAAATTTAGCGGAAAATTTCCCCGCTAAATTTAGCGGAAAATATTTCTTCGCTAAATTTAGCGGGACATGTAGCGGGCAGGGGAGGATGGGGCCATATCCTCCCCTCCGTACCCCTCCCCCCTCCTCCTCCTCAAGAGCTGCCCTCTAATTTGGCATTACAGGGAATTGTCTTTTCTCTTGTCTTTAATCTTTTCACCTGTTTTTTTAAGTGTGCCAGAACTAAGACCGATTGGTTGTTCCTAAACGCTATAATAAACACTGATTGATTGATTGATGGATTATTATCATTATTATTATTATTATTATTATTATTATTATTATTATTATTATTATTATATTATTATTATAATAATTCGTCGGCAGTCGGCGGCTAATCTTTGTCGTGTACTGATCACTGCAATCTGTCCAGGCGGCACTGGAGTGACTACGAACGTCAACGAACATCTACCAAGTCATCATGGTCTCCCCGGGAAATTCTGCAGTCAGCACATATTGAACCACACGTGTCCTGCTTGGTCACGACTCTCTTCGAAAACTTTCTACCACGAGGTGGCGCCTGCCTCGTCTACCGGATCATCGCAGCCTATAAAAGGAGCTACCAGACCAGCATCGAGCGCAGTCGGCGGCTAATCTTTGTCGTGTACTGATCACTGCAATCTGTCCAGGCGGCACTGGAGTGACTACGAACGTCAACGAACATCTACCAAGTCATCATGGTCTCCCCGGGAAATTCTGCAGTCAGCACATATTGAACCACACGTGTCCTGCTTGGTCACGACTCTCTTCGAAAACTGTCTACCACGAGGTGGCGCCTGCCTCGTCTACCGGATCATCGCAGCCTATAAAAGGAGCTACCAGACCAGCATCGAGCGCAGTCGGCGGCTAATCTTTGTCGTGTACTGATCACTGCAATCTGTCCAGGTGAGAAACAGGGATCACTACATTTTAGGTTTTTGTTTTTGTTCACTTTTGCCGCCGACTGCACAGTGTTTTTCATTGACCACCGTTGCAGAGTCTTTAGTGTCTGTGTAACCATTCCCCGCTTTCTGAGTCTAATGGAATGCATTAAGTGTAATCAACCGCTACCATCCGACGGAAGATTTTTGACATGTGTCTATTGTCGAAATGGTTATCACCTGGGAAAACCCTGCTCCGGTGTCTCCGATACCACGTTTATGGCAATGGGAGCTGCTAAACGGGAGAGTTGGAGGTGTCAGACATGCCGTACGGGCGAGCTTCGCTCAGGCTCTGGAGCTTGTGGTGGCAATACAACGGACGATTCCGTCAGGCCTGACTTGAGCCATCGGGAGCAGGTCGCAAACACTGATGTTGCTGGTCAACTATCCGCAATTAAATGCGCGCTCGATCAGCTTCTCCCGTTAAAAACCAGCGTCGAGAGCCTTCTGCCTCTCCCGGCAAAGGTCGACCAGTTGCTACACTTAAAGCCTGTGGTCGAGGAACTGCGTACTACGGTAGGCACTCTCCAAGCAACTGTCGACTCGTTCAGTTCCAAATACGATCATATACTGAATCTCGCAAAGACAAACGAGAATTCCGTTAAGTGTTTGCAGCAGGAGGTTTCCACGGTCCAGGCTGTATTGAAGGAGCAAGCACGAGATATCTCTAGGCTTAAGGAGGAACTTAATGAATCGCAACAATATAGTCGCCGTTTCAATATGGAATTACATGGTCTTCCTTTTGTTTCTGGAGAAAATTTGATGAACGTCGTGCAAGATCTTTCTCAGAAGATCAACATTCCTTCATTTCATGCATCGGACGTCGTGGCAATTCATCGCCTGTCGAGGAAGCATGGTGCGGTTGCACCCGTTCTCATTACCTTTGCATCAATTTCCCTGAAAGAATGTTGGATGGCTGCGCGTGGTAAACTGCAGGGGCTGTGTCAAACTGATAGCGATTCAAGGTTATACTTCAACGATAATCTTACACACGCAAATAGGGAACTTTTCTGGAAGGCAAGAGCTCAGGGAAGAGAAAGTGGGTTTCGGTTTGTATGGCTGAAGAACGGCAAAATTTTCGCAAGGAAAGCCGTAGGTTCTCCTGCTGTGCGTATAAGCTCAGTAGGAGACCTCGAAAAGATTGTGTAAGCCATGTCAGTTTGTTTTTCGGTTCCGGACTGCAATTCGTTTCATCAGGTCTTGGGGCCTATTTCCGGAAGCTCATTAACGCTAATTCATGTCAATATTAGAAGCCTGCGAATGCACTGGGACGAGTTTCAGATCTCGGTGAGCAACTTAAAACCGGCTGTAGATATTTTTGTTCTAACCGAAATTGGTATTTCTTCTGTGCAATGTGACCAGTTCATGCTGAATGGTTACAAAGAGCATTTTTTTACACGCGAGAATAGTAGGGGTGGAGGTATCGCTTTATATATCAAAGATAAATGGCTGTCATCGAGTTCAAATGTGTCTTTTCAGCACGCAGAGTCACTTGCTATTAAGATTCATCATCCAGAATTTCCGTTATTTTTGTTGGCTGTGTACAGACCCCCTTCGCAAAACGCCTTGCTCTTTCTTGCGGAACTTGAAGCGATTATTTCTAGATTCCGTTCGGAAATTCAATTCTGCCTAGTTGGAGACTTGAACATCGATACGCTTAAATCCAACAAATCTGTAGTTTGCGATTATTTAACACTTCTGGCAGAACATGGGATTGAAAACACTATTAGCCTTTCCACAAGGGAGGAGATTCTGTCTCAGAAACTAGTTAGTTCATGTTTAGATCACATTAATGTTAGGGCTCCGGATATACTGGTTAAATCTGCTGTAATTTTAGAAAAACTCTCTGACCATTACTTTATTGGCTGTCGCCTAGAGACGCAGGGAGTGAAACAGAAACAAATTAGAAAAAACGACGAGCGGGTAATAATTACAGATACAGTGAAATTTGATGCGTTAGTCGCCGAGTTCTCCTGGGATGAGTTAGTCCAGTCTGTTCAACCCTCTTGCCTGTACTCCGCTTTCGTTGAAATATGGCAATCTTTTTATACTGCCTCAAAAAAAGAGGTCACTTTTAAGCAGAGGTCATATAAGCCTTGGTTCAATACAGATATTAAGGTTGCCATTAAAACGAAGGAATCGCTAGTGGATACGTTCTCGCCGTGCTCCGAATAACTTAGTATTACGAGCCGAATTTACGTGCGCAAGAAACCGGGTTAATGCACTGATAAGGTCTACGAAACGGCGGTATTTTCAAAGGAAATTTTATGAGACTAAGTCTAACCCACGGCAAACTTGGGGGCTTATTAATGAATTCAGAGGCCGCGCACCACACGGACCTATTCATTCCCTACAAAGGCATTTCGGACAAAACTTGCAGTCAGTAGTGAACGATTTTAATGCGTTCTTTGCGGCGTCTTCAGGTACTGCCAGATGCCAAAGGGTTGCATCAACCAGTTTAGTTGATGATTCCAAGGTATCTGCTTCGGCATTTTTACCGCCTCTCAACTTATGCACGTTGCGGTCCATCTTATTCAATATAAAGAGGAACAAATCCCCTGGTACGGATTCAATCCGTGTTTGTGATCTATGTCGAAACTTTGACGCTGTCAAACAGGTTCTTCTGTGCATCATAAATGAATTTCTAGCTTCCGGTGTTATTCCTGACGGCCTAAAGACGGCGATTGTTAAGCCGCTGTTTAAGGGAGGATCGCCAGATAAATATGAATGCTATCGTCCGATCTCGATCCTGCCCTGTATTGCCGAGATACTAGAAAAACATCTTTTCACTGTAATGACTAGTTTCATCGATGACTCTGATATTATCTCCCGAAGTCAATATGGCTTTGTGGTTGGAAGGGGCACCCAGCCGCTTCTTGAGGAATTTTCTGACATAATTCATAGCGCGTTCGAAAACAATCTTTTTGCATGTGCCCTTTTTTTAGACGTGACAAAGGCTTTCGATACAGTCAGTCATAAATTGCTCCTTCAAAAACTGTACAATTTCGGCTTCCGTGGACCTTTCTTTGCCATACTAGAAAGTTTTTTTTCGAATCGTTCCCAGATTGTATCTGTTGGGAATTTTCAAAGCGCACGGGTGATGATAAAAGCCGGTGTTCCGCAGGGATCTGTGTTATCCCCTTTACTTTTTAACCTGTTTGTGAACAGCATGTCAGCCAGAGTGACCAGTTGTAGTATTTTTCAGTATGCAGACGACACCGCACTTGTATCCCGCCACTTGAATTATTGTCATGCTGTACGGCTTCTGCAAGATGATGCTTTGCGAATTATGGACTGGTTTGATGAGAATTTAATTACAGTCAACTCATCGAAAACAAAATTAGTCTGTTTTAGAAATCCCCTAAAAAATGTCGTCCTTGATTCTCCAGTGACGTTGCACAACTCAAGGTGTTCTGACTGCGACTGTTCCCCACTGGAATATGTAGATCAAGTGAAGTATTTGGGTATTTTATTTGATTCAGATATGTCTTGGAATTCTCACCTGTCGTACATTTGTGGTAAACTTCGTAGCCTAAGCTGTTTACTTTTTAATCACAGAGTGTTTATGCCGCTTTTTGTAAGGAAATCAATCGCGCATGCCCTTGGTTACAGTATACTAAGGTATGGTATCACGTTATTTGGCAACTGTTCGGAGTTGTGGCAAACAAAAATTGACCGTATTTTGAGGGCCCTTTTGAAGAGCGTTGGCTACCATCTGGATTTTTCTTCTGGTGTGAATGTGTTTGAATCTCTGCGGATGCCGAACTTCTCTTCACTTTTTGTGCAGAGTGTGGTACTCCGCCACTTCTGGAGTAACGATTTCAAGGCCCCTTTTGTAGGCCACAGGAACCTTCGCCACACATCGCGTTTTATAACCCCTCGTTGTACTACGCGTTACGGAAAAAGAGTTAGATCATATTATGTGCCTTTCATCTTCAACAACCTTCCAGAGCACGTCATCAAAGCCAGCACGAAGAAACAATTAAAAAGCATGTTAAATAATTTAGCCGTATAACGTTGCCGTCGCTCCAGTGTTTCTTACATCCTCTGAATTTGTTGTTTTGTTGCGTGGTTTTTTTTTTTAATTAAAACGCTCAGTGTTTCGTCGTTCGACTTGCCGGGTCATGTCCCACAAGCCTCCTATGGCTTTGACAGACCCGTATTTGTATTGTGTTACTGGTTTCCTGTTGAATAAATTATTATTATTATTATTATTATTATTATCATTATTATTATTATTATTATTATTATTATTATTATTATTATTATTATTATTATTATTATTATTATTATTATTATTATTATTATTATTTCTGTTGTTGTTGGCAAAGGCTCTATTGCGAAACCGGCAGCAGCAGCAAAAAGGTGTTTTTTAACCGTTCCACAAACTTTCCCTCAGCACACGTCTTTT
>JABSTQ010003144.1:0-24748 GCA_013358835.2 Ixodes persulcatus
CCTTTAATAACCTGACAACCTAATAATAATAATAAACGACTTACCTCAACGGTGTACGATTTGTTTCTCATGCTGGCCTGCACTACGCCGGTAACGCACTTCAGGTGGTCGTCGTAACCGATCTGCATGACGTGGTTTGATTTTACGGCATTTTCACCCATTTAAACTAAGCTGGGTTCTTCACAGAAAAAAAAAAGAAAAGAAAACGAACATTGCGGAGGCCTCTACGGCCATGGCGATGCACTTGTTATTGTCGCTCGTTTACCGACGCTGTTCAATGAAGACGCCCGCTGCAACAGAGGCCAGCAAATCTATCCTGTCGTCTGCTACCAAAGCAAGGCGGAGTGTAATACTTCAGAAATGGCTTTCATCGTTGCAATATGACACTGAGACGACAAGAACATCTTATTAGATATCAAAAAGTTAGGTTGCTTACAAAAAATTATTTACTTATTTGTAAGCAAAAATCTAGCCTCATGTGGAGTCTCCATGCATTAGCCCATAGCAACGTCCCTAGCAACGGTTTGTTTGGACCCAGACGCCATTTGGTGACGTAGTCACTTACGGGGTCAATTTTCATGACAACGGAGGCACTTGCAGCGGCCTGCACTACACCTGTGGCCGAAGTACCTCCGCCGCGCTGCGTATCCTCTCTCTCCTTCACCCGTATTCCGAGTACGTGCATGTTATCGGGATGGCCAGCCGAACAAAAACGTAAAAGTTGGATCCGCATTGACCTTTTTCGTTTCTCTCGTCCCCAGCCACCTGGTAGACATCTCCGGTATGGGCGACAGAAAAAAAAGAATAAGAAATATCTACTTGCAAATAGTAACAAAATAAAGGTGCTGAAAAAACGAAAATGTGTGACGGTTACGGTCAAATCCTGAGTGTTTTCTATTGGCGTGGCGGCGGCAAAACAATGCTTTCACACATACTGGAAGTGACGACATTCAAGAAAGCGGCGCCCTTGTAGAAAGGGTGTGTACCTGCGCCGGAACACGCAAGTTTTCCGTGTTCCGGCCGCAAGGGCGAAATGCGTGCCGCGCGCCTTGAACGTCAACGCAAGGGCGCGCGGAAAATTCATCCCCAATTCCTCTGTCATTTTAAAACTATCATCGGCCCACCGTTGGATCTTGTAGTTTCCAAATGTGGGGGCGTTTTCTGGAATATACTGAGACGTAACCGATGTCACACTGCTTCCACTTGTCGATGTATATCCGCTTAAAACAACAAATGGCATTTTAATTTGAAAAACAAATGTTTTTTTATATGCTAAAATTCTTTCCTTACATTGGATGCTTTTTTCTCTTCCTATTGTTCGTACTGCATGAAATCTGCATTTGGCCATGATACGAACTATACACGCACACACACACATATATATATATATATATATATAGAGAGAGAGAGAGAGAGAGAGAGAGAAAGATATAGATATACGTATGTATAGCTCGCATCATGGCCAAATGCAGATTTCATGCAGTGCAAGCAATAGGAGGAGAAAAAAGCATCAAATGTAAGGAAAGTAGTTTAGCAAGATATATATATATATATATATATATATATATATATATATATATATATATATATATTAAAGATGTCCATGGAGAATATTCTCGCTCTCGAGCTGCAAGTCCCCAATTTCATTTATATCTTACAACTGTCGATATGCAATTATCGAAACTGGCGAGCGCCAAGTTTCTTCAAGGTTTACGAGCAGAGCGGGGCTAACGTAGAGCAACACTGTTTCAAAACGGAGCTGCACCGTATAGTGCCACCACGTAAATGTCGCGCGAAGATTGCGCCTCATCCGAACATGGAACAAAGCCAAGGCTTCACCGTCCGTGCCAAGTATCGACGGAAGAGAAAGATGCCGCGCCACCACTTAGCTTATTATGCTTTATGCTCAGGGAGGGGGGCCGAGACCCTCACGGGTCGAGGGATCGGGTTGACTTTCCGTCCGCCGCGACGGGAGTGGTGTTGCTCTCTCACGCAACTCCGCTATCGACCGAACGTTTATGTACTTTCCGTCAGGAAAGCGAGAGCGATTTACGCACGCGCGATCTCGCTTTTGGTCGTGTTGCGAAGCGGGATGAGAAGTATACGGACTCGGCGACGGATCGCTTGCGCCGAGCGACAAGCTCGTACAGAGCGGCGTGACAACGGAAAAATTGTGACCCAAGACATTGTCCAAGTTTCAAGCCTATTTATTCTTTTCTCATTAGAAAAGGGGGAGGGTGTGAAAAACCATTGCAGAACCGTTTGACACAAAATTGGGAGTTGAGACTTGTGTGTGTATCATTCCCCCTTGACCACTTAAACATTCCGTGAAACGGTATCGGGTTGCAATGTTCATGACTTTACAGAGGCGTATACTGGTCTATAGTCTGGTCCAAGTATACTCGGACGGACCACCACTGGTTCAGAAGCTTATTGGTCGCGGCGAAATTGCGAGAATAAATGGGGACTATTTTTTTCAGTCTTGCCTTCGCAAAGCTTGATGACGTCGCGAAAGTAAACCCCGGAGAAGGGGAACAAGGGGGACAAAGGACAAACACAAATCTCCAAACACAGCTTTGTGACTGGTGCGCGACCGAAATAAATCCGCCTGGTTTTTTGTGTTTGTCCTTTGTCCCCCTTGTTCCCCTTCTCCGGGGTTTACTTTCGCCATTCTTGTCCCGCTCGCTTGCACCTTTGCATTTAATTGCATTATAACTATACCTTAAATTCAAGCCTTCACCCTTGTTGGTGTTAGACTAATAGCAGCTGATAAAACCTGTTTACTCTTCTGACGTCTGACCACTGGTTAATGGTTAGACGTCAGTAGACCAGCTGAGCTAACCCCTGGTTAGGTTCAGTTGGTAGAGCGCTCCACTGGAAATGGAGAGGTCCCAGGTTCGATACCCGGACCAGGCGGATTTTTTCGGTCGCGCACCAGTCACTAAGCTGTGTTTGGAGATTTGTGTTTGTCCTTTGTCCCCTTGTTCCCCTTCTCCAGGGTTATTTTCGTCATTCTTGTCCAGCTCGCTTGCACCTTTGCATTTAATTGCATTATAATCATAACCTTAAAATGCAAGCCTTTCACCCTTGTGGTGTTAGACTGGTGGCAGCTGATAAAACCGTTTGCTCTACTGACGTCTAACCCCATGGTTAGCTCAGTTGGTAGAGCGCTCCACTGGAAATGGAGAGGTCCCGGGTTCGATACCGGACCAGGCGGATTTTTTCGGTCAGCGCACCAGTCACCTAGCTGTGTTTGGAGATTTGTGTTTGTCCTTTGTCCCTCTTGTTCCCCTTCTCCAGGGATTATTTTCGTCATTCTTGTCCAGCTCGCTTGCACCTTTGCATTTAATTGCATTATAATCATAACCTTAAAATGCAAGCCTTTCACCCTTGTGGTGTTAGACTGGTGGCAGCTGATAAAACCGTTTGCTCTACTGACGTCTTACCCCAGGTTAGCTCAGTTGGTAGAGCGCTCCACTGGAAATGGAGAGGTCCCTAGTTCTATACCCGGACTAGGCGGATCATTTCGGTCGCGCACCAGTCACCTAGCTCTGTTTGGAGATTTGTGTTTGTCCTTTGTCCCTCTTGTTCTCCTTCTCCAGGGCTTATTTTCATTATTCTTTTCCAGCTCGCTTGCACCTTTGCATTAATTGCATTTTAATCATAACCTTAAAATGCAAGCTTCGCCCTTGTTGGTGTTAGACTGGTGGCAGCTGATAAAACCCGTTTGCTCTACTGACGTCTTACCCCAGGTTAGCTCAGTTGGTAGAGCGCTCCACTGGAAATGGAGAGGTCCCTAGTTCTATACCCGGACTAGGCGGATCATTTCGGTCGCGCACCAGTCACCTAGCTGTGTTTGGAGACTTGTGTTTGTCCTTTGTCCCTCTTGTTCTCCTTCTCCAGGGATTATTTTCATTATTCTTTTCCAGCTCGCTTGCACCTTTGCATTCAATTGCATTTTAATCATAACCTTAAAATGCAAGCTTCGCCCTTGTTGGTGTTAGACTGGTGGCAGCTGATAAAACCCGTTTGCTCTACTGACGTCTTACCACTGGTTAGCTCAGTTGCGTAGAGCGCTCCAATGGAAAATGGAGAGGTCCCGGGTTCGATACCCGGACCAGGCGGATTTTTCGGTCGCGCGCCAGTCACCTAGCTGTGTTTGGAGATTTGTGTTTGTCCTTTGTCCCCTTGTTCCCTTCTCCAGGGTTTATTTCGTCATTCTTGTCCAGCTCGCTTGCACCTTTGCATTTATTGCTTATAATCATAACCTTAAAATGCAAGCCTTTCACCCTTGGTGGTGTTAGACTGGTGGCAGCTGATAAAGCTGTTGCTCTACTGACGTCTAACCCCTGGTTAGCTCAGTTGCGTAGAGCGCTCCAATAGAAATGGAGAGGTCCCGGGTTCGATACCCGGACCAGGCGGATTTTTTCGGTCGCGCGCCAGTCACCTAGCTGTGTTTGGAGATTTGTGTTTGTCCTTTGTCCCTCTTGTTCCCCTTCTCCAGGGATTATTTCGTCATTCTTGTCCAGCTCGCTTGCACCTTTGCATTAATTGCATTATAATCATAACCTTAAAATGCAAGCTTTCGCCCTTGTTGGTGTTAGACTGGTGGCAGCTGATAAAACCGTTTGCTCTACTGACGTCTACCCCAGGTTAGCTCAGTTGGTAGAGCGCTCCACTGGAAATGGAGAGGTCCCTAGGTTCTATACCCGGACTAGGCGGATCATTTTCGGTCGACGCACCAGTCACCTAGCTGTGTTTGGAGATTTGTGTTTGTCCTTTGTCCCTCTTGTTCTCCTTCTCCAGGGATTATTTTCATTCATTCTTGTCCAGCTCGCTTGCACCTTTGCATTTAATTGCATTATAATCATAACCTTAAAATGCAAGCTTTCGCCCTTGTTGGTGTTAGACTGGTGGCAGCTGATAAAACCGTTTGCTCTACTGACGTCTTAACCCAGGTTAGCTCAGTTGGTAGAGCGCTCCACTGGAAATGGAGAGGTCCCTAGGTTCTATACCGGACTAGGCGGATATTTCGGTCGCGCACCAGTCACCTAGCTGTGTTTGGAGATTTGTGTTTGTCCTTTGTCCCTCTTGTTCCCCTTCTCCAGGGATTATTTCGTCATTCTTGTCCAGCTCGCTTGCACCTTTGCATTTAATTGCATTATAATCATAACCTTAAAATGCAAGCTTTCACCCTTGTTGGTGTTAGACTGGTGGCAGCTGATAAAACCGTTTGCTCTACTGACGTCTAACCCCTGGTTAGCTCAGTTGGTAGAGCGCTCCACTGGAAATGGAGAGGTCCCGGGTTCGATACCGGACCAGGCGGATTTTTCGGTCGCGCACCAGTCACCTAGCTGTGTTTGGAGATTTGTGTTTGTCCTTTGTCCCTCTTGTTCCCCTTCTCCAGGGATTATTTCGTCATTCTTGTCCAGCTCGCTTGCACCTTTGCATTTAATTGCATTATAATCATAACCTTAAAATGCAAGCTTTCACCCTTGTTGGTGTTAGACTGGTGGCAGCTGATAAAACCGTTTGCTCTACTGACGTCTAACCCTGGTTAGCTCAGTTGGTAGAGCGCTCCACTGGAAATGGAGAGGTCCCGGGTTCGATACCCGGACCAGGCGGATTTTTTCGGTCGCGCGCCAGTCACAAAGCTGTGTTTGGAGATTTGTGTTTGTCCTTTGTCCCCTTGTTCCCCTTCTCCAGGGTTTACTTTCGCCATTCTTGTCCAGCTCGCTCGCACCTTGCATTTAATTGCATTATAATCATAACCTTAAAATGCAAGCCTTTCACCCTTGGTGGTGTTAGACTGGTGGCAGCTGATAAAACCGTTTGCTCTACTGACGTCTAACCCCTGGTTAGCTCAGTTGGTAGAGCGCTCCACTGGAAATGGAGAGGTCCCGGGTTCGATACCCGGACCAGGCGGATTTTTTCGGTCGCGCGCCAGTCACAAAGCTGTGTTTGGAGATTTGTGTTTGTCCTTTGTCCCCCTTGTTCCCCTTCTCCAGGGTTACTTTCGCCATTCTTGTCCAGCTCGCTCGCACCTTTGCATTAATTGCATTATAATCATAACCTTAAAATGCAAGCCTTTCACCCTTGTTGGTGTTAGACTGGTGGCAGCTGATAAAACCCGTTTGCTCTACTGACGTCTAACCCCTGGTTAGCTCAGTTGGTAGAGCGCTCCACTGGAAATGGAGAGGTCCCGGGTTCGATAACCGGACCAGGCGGATTTTTTCGGTCGCGCACCAGTCACCTAGCTGTGTTTGGAGATTTGTTTGTCCTTTGTCCCTCTTGTTCCCCTTCTCCAGGGATTATTTTCGTCATTCTTGTCCAGCTCGCTTGCACCTTTGCATTTAATTGCATTATAATCATAACCTTAAAATGCAAGCCTTTCACCCTTGTTGGTGTTAGACTGGTGGCAGCTGATAAAACCTGTTTGCTCTACTGACGTCTAACCCCTGGTTAGCTCAGTTGGTAGAGCGCTCCACTGGAAATGGAGAGGTCCCGGGTTCGATAACCGGACCAGGCGGATTTTTTCGGTCGCGCACCAGTCACCTAGCTGTGTTTGGAGATTTGTGTTTGTCCTTTGTCCCTCGTGTTCCCTTCTCCAGGGATTATTTTCGTCATTCTTGTCCAGCTCGCTTGCACCTTTGCATTTAATTGCATTATAATCATAACCTTAAAATGCAAGCTTTCCCCTTGTTGGTGTTAGACTGGTGGCAGCTGATAAAAACCGTTTGCTCTACTGACGTCTAACCCCTGGTTAGCTCAGTTGGTAGAGCGCTCCACTGGAAATGGAGAGGTCCCGGGTTCGATACCCGGACCAGGCGGATTTTTCGGTCGCGCACCAGTCACCTAGCTGTGTTTGGAGATTTGTGTTGTCCTTTGTCCCTCTTGTTCCCTTCTCCAGGGATTATTTTCGTCATTCTTGTCCAGCTCGCTTGCACCTTTGCATTAATTGCATTATAATCATAACCTTAAAATGCAAGCTTTCACCCTTGTTGTGTTAGACTGGTGGCAGCTGATAAAACCCGTTTGCTCTACTGACGTCTAACCCCAGGTTAGCTCAGTTGGTAGAGCGCTCCACTGGAAATGGAGAGGTCCCGGGTTCGATACCCGGACCAGGCGGATTTTTTCGGTCGCGCACCAGTCACCTAGCTGTGTTTGGAGATTTGTGTTTGTCCTTTGTCCCCCTTGTTCCCCTTCTCCAGGGATTATTTTCGCCATTCTTGTCCAGCTCCCTTGTACCTTTGCATTTAATTGCATTATAATCATAACCTTAAAATGCAAGCCGTTAGACTGGTGCCAGATGATAAAACCCGTTTGCTCTATACTGACGTCGAACCCCTGGTTAGCTCAGTTGGTAGAGCGCTCCACTGGAAATGGAGAGGTCCCGGGTTCGATACCCGGACCGGGCGGATTTTTTCGGTCGCGCACCAGTCACCTAGCTGTGTTTGGAGATTTGTGTTTGTCCTTTGTCCCCTTGTTCCCCTTCTCCAGGGATTATTTTCGCCATTCTTGTCCAGCTCCCTTGTACCTTTGCATTTAATTGCATTATAATCATAACCTTAAAATGCAAGCCGTTAGACTGGTGGCAGCTGATAAAACCGTTTGCTCTACTGACGTCTAACCCCTGGTTAGCTCAGTTGGTAGAGCGCTCCACTGGAAATGGAGAGGTCCCGGGTTCGATACCGGACCAGGCGGATTTTTTAGGTCGCGCACAGTCACTAGCTGTGTTTGGAGATTTGTGTTTGTCCTTTGTCCCCCTTGTTCCCCTTCTCCAGGGATTATTTTCGTCATTCTTGTCCAGCTCGCTTGCACCTTTGCATTTAATTGCATTATAATCATAACCTTAAAATGCAAGCTTCACCCTTGTTGGTGTTAGACTGGTGGCAGCTGATAAAACCTGTTTGCTCTACTGACGTCTAACCCCTGGTTAGCTCAGTTGGTAGAGCGCTCCACTGGAAATGGAGAGGTCCCGGGTTCGATACCCGGACCAGGCGGATTTTTCGGTCGCGCACCAGTCACCTAGCTGTGTTTGGAGATTTGTGTTTGTCCTTTGTCCCCTCTTGTTCCCTTCTCCAGGGATTATTTTCGTCATTCTTGTCCAGCTCGCTTGCACCTTTGCATTTAATTGCATTATAATCATTAACCTTATAATTGCAAGCTTCACCCCTTGTTGGTGTTAGACTGGTGGCAGCTGATAAAACCGTTTGCTCTACTGACGTCTAACCCCTGGTTATCTCAGTTGGTAGAGCGCTCCACTGGAAATGGAGAGGTCCCGGGTTCGATAACCGGACCAGGCGGATTTTTTCGGTCGCGCACCAGTCACCTAGCTGTGTTTGGAGATTTAGTGTTGTCCTTTGTCCCCTCTTGTTCCCTTCTCCAGGGATTATTTTCGTCATTCTTGTCCAGCTCGCTGCACCTTTGCATTTATTGGCATTATAATCATACCTTAAATTGCAATCTTCACCCTTGTTGGTGTTAGACTGGTGGCAGCTGATAAAATCCGTTTGCTCTACTGACGTCCTAACCCCTGGTTAGCTCAGTTGGTAGAGCGCTCCACCTGGAATGGAGAGGTCCCGGGTTCGATAACCGGACCAGGCGGATTTTTTCGGTCGCGCACCAGTCACCTAGCTGTGTTTGGAGATTTGTGTTCGTCCTTTGTCCCCCTTGTTCCCCTTCTCGAGGGATTACTTTCGCCGCGTCAAGCTACGCTGCCCACGAGAACCGAGCAGCGAAAGCAGACGACAGAGGCGAAACGACGTTCTCTCGGGGAGTTCTCAGTGTTGCCGCTACGCGGCGTCGATTTCGCTGGAGTCGTCTGGAGAGCCTCAAGGAAGAGTGTGTTCAACTGCTCGCTCTGGGTCACGTGTTTATGGGCGGAATTAAACTGAAACATTTTACTGTGGGTCTATGGTCCTACGGGTGGTTTTTCAGCGTAACTCCGGTTATAAAAAGACCAAGAAATACTTGAATATTTTACGCAAAAAAAGTCACTTTTCTTTAGATGCCATTTTTGTTCCGACAGGATAAGTATTGTTTGAACGCGAAAAAGAGTATAATCCGCCGCCATTAATTTACAAAACACTCTCTGTGGTTCGAGTTGAGCACACTCTTACTTGAGGCTCTCTAGAGTACTCACAGACAGAATGAGAACGGCGAGGAGGAGTTTCATTTGTCCAGCCTCCAGTGCGAGCTTCCTACCTTCCACAACGCTTCGGTGTCTCGTGAACTTCGAGCGTGCGCGAGCAGGCAGAAGCACGACCGAAGGCAACATGCTCGTGCTGGAGGCCAGACGTTGGAAAGATACGCCCTGCCGCTCTCACGTTGTCAGTGACTATGGCTGCACACTGTCGCCAGGGCCACTCAATAGCTGGCGCCACCGTGCCGTCTCGTCGTAAGCAGTCCCTAGCGGCGTCTAAAGGCCCGTTTACACTCTTGCGACCTCTTAAACCTGGGTTCCTTAAAACTTCTTAAACCATAGGACACACTGGCGCCATCTATTGGGTAGCAGTGTAAACTCGGCGGTCCGGCATATTTTTTTATTTCTCTCGCGCATTATCCTTTCTTTCTTGGATCGAAAAACGTCTGTCAATGTTATAAACGAGCCTCTCTATGGGTATTACGCACATTTGACCTCGGAAATCCCGCAAAAGCTTCGCTCTTGTGAAATGCAGTTCCAGGGTCACCGCATAGATGGCGCCACAATGCCAGTGTGTTCCCTCGTTCTAAAAAAAATTAAGAAGTTTTAAGAGGGCGCGGTACCTCTATTTATTCGTCCGTTTCAGACACCAGATGGCGCGCGGTTCGCGACGTGGTTGAACGCGCGAATTCTAGATGGCGCCACTATCGAAGTGTGAAAAGGCCCCCGTTGGCCGCTGCGTGAATTAGATCCCGAAAACGTGTCTTGTGACGCTCTTCTCCGGCGGAGGAAGTTTCTCCCTCCCTCCCTCGCGCGCGCTTGGTATGTCTCTTGTCAGTCAGCTCAGTGTGGCCGAGTCCGGCCTCTGCGCTGTGTGATGCAGTGCGTGGCGCTCGTTTCTGTTCGGAGGTAGGAATAAAAATGTCGGTCCCCTTTTTTACGACGCTCGTTTTTATAACTTGGGTTTTTATTTCAAGTGACGTACAGTACCGCCTTTTCGAAATCGTATACTTTGCGGTGAGCGATTGAGAGTCATGTTTATTTATTTATTTATTTATTACCTACAGCGCCCCAAGGGCATTACAGTAGGGGGAGTCACCATCAAAAACAAGACACTGAAATTTTAACAACCACAGATCGGCAAGACACTTAAGTTACACAAAAATAATATGTACAGATTCATACACAGATATAAGCACACATAAAGAGAACAAACTCGGTTCGCACGGAAGAGAACACGAATACAATATCCGATTCAAATAAATTATTAGACACAATGCTGAAGTTGCGAGAAAAATGAATCCGGACTGTGCAAGGTAACAATCTCGCTTGGCAGGCTATTCCATTCTTTTATTGTCCGTGGGAAAAATGAATTACGAAACAAATCAGTTTTTGACGTGTATTCCCGTACTTTTAAGTCATGATCTACTCTGCTCGATATATAAAAAGGCTCAAACAGGTAGTGCGATCTTTCGATTTTTGACAAACCATAAAAAATCGAGTGAAAAAATTTTAGACGCAAATACTTACGCCTAACTGCAAGCGATTTCCATTGTAGATCATTTTTTATTGCGGAGACACTACTACGAAAGTTGTAGTTATTTGTGACAAATCTAGCGGCACGGTTTTGAATTCTTTCAATTTTATCAATGAGATACTGTTGGGATGGATCCCATACTACACAAGCATACTCGAGAATGGGCTTCACACAAGAAAAAAAGAGAGTCTGTTTTAGCGATTGCGGAGCGCGCGAGAAGTTTCTTCGTAGAAAACCCAGGGTTCTACTAGCTTTTCCTGTTACGTAGTTTACATGTGAAAGCCATCTCAAATCGTCAGAAAAGAGTACTCCCAGATATTTCGCTTCTTTTTTAACGTTTACAGTTTCTCCGTGTAAGGTGTATGTTGATTGACAAATGTTACGTTTCCTTGTGAATCTTACATGACAACACTTTGGGATGCTTAAAGTCATTCCCCAATTAAAACACCACAGACAGATTCTATCCAAATCGATTTGAAGAGCTGATACATCAGTGTCTGAATTAATTTCACGGTACAAAATGCAGTCGTCAGCATATATTCTCATACGCGAGGTAATTCCCTGGGTTATGTCATTAATGAAAATTAGAAAGAGGAGTGGCCCAAGCACAGAGCCCTGTGGTACTCCGGAAGTTACGTCAACCGGTGGTGACTTCACCCCATTTATAACTACGCATTGTTTGCGATCGGTCAAATAGTTTGCAATCCAGTTGTACACGTTCTTATCGATATTTAGCCTTTTCAGTTTTTCTAGAATAAAACAGTGCGGAACCGTATCAAAGGCTTTTCGGAAATCCAAAAAAACGCAGTCGACTTGCTTCCTACTGTCGACCGATTGAGCCAAGTCGTGGGCAAATTCAGTTAATTGGGTATCGCACGAGAACCCAGCCCGAAAACCGTGCTGTGTAGGAATAAAGAAAGAATTGGCATTCAAGTGCGAGATAAGGTTACTGTAAATAATGTGTTCCATTATCTTGCATGAAACACTCGTCAGCGATATCGGTCTGTAGTTCTCAACAGTGTTTCTGGCTCCAGATTTATGTACTGGTACAACATTTGCATGTTTCCAGTCATGAGGCAATGAAGCATTCTGCAATGACCGGGTAAAGATAATGAAAAGAAAGCAACTAATTATGTCAGCACATGATTTTAGTACATGGTTCGGAATACCGTCGGGTCCGATCGCCTTTTCTACTTTAAGGTTATTTAGTAGGCTGAGAATTCCATTGTGACCAATTTCAATCTCTGGCATTTGTACAAAACTACCCTCATTGGCATGCAAAGGCTTCTCAGTTAAATCCATAGTGAAAACAGATTGAAAGTAACGATTAAAGCAGGAAGCTTTAGCGCGTTCGTCAGTAGTTAAGGAGCCATCTACCATGATGGGCGGAATCCCCAATGTCTCTTTACGATTAGATTTAACAAACTTCCACATTTGCTTTGGGTTTGTTTTGACTTTGCCAGCAAGGGAGTCAAGATAACCACTCTTTGCCACTCTTGCCTTGCGCTTAAATTCGGCTTGAATGCCTTTCAGCTTTGCATACGTATTTTTATTTCTACTGGCTTTATATTTGCTATATTCTCGTTTTTGTTTGCTAATCAGACTGCGAAGTTCTTTTGACACCCATGGCTTATCTTTTCTACGCCTAGAACTGATAGTGCGGGAAGGAATGTGAGCATCAACCAGCTCATGAATTTTGCTTTTGAAGACGTTCCACAAGTAGTCAACATCGTCGCTATTACTTAAAGCCTCAAAATCAGGAAGAAAATCAAAAAGATCATTTGTAATGCTAGTGTAATCTCCTCGTTCGTAGATATATACTTTTCTTCCACAGGGTGTCGCGTTCTCGTGAAATGAAAAGGATGCCCTTGTTACCACTGCGTCATGATCGCTTATTCCAGGTACGACTGATGTAGACTCAATGGCATTTATTTTATTGCATAATACCAAATCTAACACTGTGGAGCAGCCATCCCCGCTTCTTGTTGGCTCATCAACAAATTGGTAAAGCTCAAAATCATTAATGATGTCAACAAATGCGGCATAAACAGCGGAAGAGTTGCTGGTCACTGGGCGACCGTTGCACCATTGGATGTCCGGAAAATTAAAGTCTCCCCCCAGAAGTATATTTTCTGAACTTATTGCACTCATATATTTATACAGGTCTGAAATATGGTCGATGGTGCTATTGGGGGGTCGATAAAAGGAACCGACAGATAAAGACTGACCGTTCTGTAAAGAGATTCTACACCACACTGCCTCACACGAAAGGCCCTCAATAGCGACTGGACAGCTGATGAGACTTTCGTGCACGAGCAGGAACACCCCTCCCCCACGAGAATTTCGGTCATTCCGATATACCGTGAAACCTTCAGGGAACACCTCGGTATCCAAAACGGACTGGTCGAGCCACGATTCGGTGCCCATTACTATGGATGGATTTGTTACAGAAATGAGCGCGGCAAGATCATCTGGTTTATTTTTGACACTTCGACAGTTCACAACAAGTGTTACAAGTTCTCGCCCGCCTTTGACACGACAAGATTTCGGTAATTGCTAGATGCCGTACTCTTTAACACATTGGTCCGCATGATCGTACACGAAGGTTTTATTACCGATAATCAGTTTATTGTATCTTAGTTTAAACTTCGCATTTTCACTTTTTGCATACTCAATCAATTGTTTTCGTTCAGTACACACTCGTGCCGAAAAATCCTCGCCAATAGATAGCCGGGTGCCTTTTAGCTTGTACGCCGCCATCAAAACGCTTTGCTTTGTTTTAAAAGCACTGAACTTCACGATAATCGGTCGTTTTGTTGTCGGCTTGAATCGGCCAAGACGGTGGGCGCGTTCTATGTCAGCTGATTCCAGAGAGCAGCCAAGGTTTTCTCGGCATAGCGCTATCACACTCTCCTCCGATTCTGCCCAAGTTTCACTTTGGTTATCCTCGAAGCCGTAGAAGAGCAGGTTATTGCGTCGTGACTGATTTTCCAGATTGTCCTGCTGTATCGCAATCTGTTCGAAATGAGCTGTTAAGTTTGTCGCGACAGCATTTGCGTTTTGAACGTCACATTGCAATTGGTTCAAGAGGACGGAATCGCTTTCTAGCTTACTAATCCGAGTCGACAAGGCGTCTAGTTTATTTTCCAGTGATTCCTGTATTCTTTTTAGTTCGCCAAGAAGAGCGGATTGACCTTGTACAAGTTTTGGGAAGGACGTCAAAGCTTCAACAATCTGGAGTTCTTGTTCAGCGGTAAAGGGACCCGGGTTCAGCTCGATATCCCCGGACGTCAGAAGGTGCCCCCTAATTACCGCTAAGACGACCTCACTAATTACATGTCGCAGAAAACACAAGACATGAAGAACACGCTTCGAAGGTGTGGGGCATGGCACCGACATCAAAAAAGGGTCAGAACTGCGACACGTGACATTGTGTTGCAGAGAACTAACCTGAAGCAGGAAGACACATGAGCGGAATCGTTCCATGTCGGCGCCGAACCCCGGAGAAGTGCCACATTGCCACCCCTTTTTGTACTTGTGATGATCATGTGATGCTTGCAGTTGTTGCCAGACGTTGTTCACGGTAAAGTCCAGAAACTGTGTCGGAATTTCCGCTGTAGGCATGTCGCCTAGCGGGCAGAAATCCGTGCAGTCTTCCGTGGTGTGGATTGTAGCGTCCGCTCGACCTGAAGTTGGGTCCAAGGTCAGCACCTGAAGCAGGAAGACACATGAGCGGAATCGTTCCATGTCGGCGCCGAACCCCGGAGAAGTGCCACATTGCCACCCCTTTTTGTACTTGTGATGATCATGTGATGCTTGCAGTTGTTGCCAGACGTTGTTCACGGTAAAGTCCAGAAACTGTGTCGGAATTTCCGCTGTAGGCATGTCGCCTAGCGGGCAGAAATCCGTGCAGTCTTCCGTGGTGTGGATTGTAGCGTCCGCTCGACCTGAAGTTGGGTCCAAGGTCAGCACCTGAAGCAGGAAGACACATGAGCGGAATCGTTCCATGTCGGCGCCGAACCCTTAGCATTTTATTTTGGTCAGCACTACACGTTGAATGAAGACCTTGGGTGGCGACGTAAACATGTGTTGCTCCCCAAATTGTGTCCAAGCTGCGCAGTGACAAATGGAAATGAAATTGAAGGCGTGCGACCGTCGGTTGGTAATTGCGCCCGTTAGATTCACCTATTCAGTCTAACCATTTTTGCCAATGTCTTATCTGTTTCGACAAATGACATGGTCGAGTCTATTGATAACCTTAGGTAGACTGCACCTACGGAGTGTGCGGGCTTCAGATAAATTTGCTTCGTTTATGTGAATTAATAACTGTTTTCTCTTTTCCGTACTCCGTGCTATGCAAAAATCGCTGAGATGTTATGTTAGCGGTGTGTGGCGGCGTTTTGCACGCTGACTCGTTATTGCATTCTCTGTGCACCGTACGTGTTCAAATGGAATGTGTCCAATCGTAATTCCGATCGATATGATAGATTTACTTTGCTACAGTGTTAATTATATTTTCCTGATTTAGACTGGTCCGTCCCTGGTCTGAGCCTAAGTTCAAATTCGAGAGTGCAGACGGACTTGGCGTTGTAACAGCCGTAATGCGCAGAAAGACATTAGTACAATGAAAGGAAAACAAAAGGATACGAGGCTGCTCGGTGTTATAGAAGTTATGAGTGTACAAACGATGCCATCGTACGTTTTCTTTTTTTTTTTTACGTTCTGCATCGTTGTGAAACGCTCAAGGTACCAGCTAAGACAACGAGCTGGCGTGAAATTTCATAGAGCGGAAAACGAGCGTCACTTTCGGCTTGTGCTTTCATTTCGATATGGCGCAAACTGTGCGCGAAATGGTAGCAGATAAGGGAGCAAAATTGAGATGTTGGAGACCCATAAAAGAGACTCCCGAAAAGAAGAGAGCTTCCCCTTCTCTTCAAGTGTTGGGTTACGCTCTCAATCCTGCACCTTTGGTAACACTGCGCGCACCCGAAATCGCCTTCTTCACGGAAAAACACGGTGGCCTTCAGAATCGAGGAGTGCTACGCGAAATCGAGCGACATGTCACAGGAACGAAGGCGAGGTTCCACGGGCTTTGGAAATGCTTCTGACCGCAAAAACAACAAACCTTTTTTCTTCTTTTTTGTCAAAGCACAATTTTTTATTATTTTTTTTTTCGTCCACCTTGTTACCGCATTGACGCAAGCACTAACATAAATAAAAATAGTACGCATACAACGACAACGCACCGACTGGGACCTGAGTCAAGGCAAGAACAACCAAATACTAAAAGGAAAAAAAAAAGGAATTAGTACGCGTACATAAACAGAGCGCATCCATCGAAAAGCCACAAAGGAGGAAGACAATCAGGGCCTAAACACCCCCCCCCCTTTTTTTTATTCCCGCCCTAAAAAAAAAGAAAAAAAAGGTTTTCCGACGACCGCGGTCGCCCAAGTCTTGGAAGGGCCAGAAGAAGGGCATGCATTGTAGCACGTTTGTCCCGCGGCAGTTCCCCTCTCTCAATCGCCACGGTCCGTGTCTCCCAAGTACCAAGCCTTCGAGACGGATAGGGGCCCTCAGACTGGGGGTGCCCCAAACAAAGGCACACTACTTGGGCGTGAAGCGCGTTCTCTACTTCTTTTTTTTTTTTTGTTTGTTTTGTTTTTTTAGCTTGGGGAAAAGGGCTAAAAGCTATTTTCGTTTCTCTCTCGTTTTTTTTCTTCTTGTGGGTGCGTGTGGGTTCATAGAACAACTTCCAGCATAAGAATAAAAAACGCACGAGAAGAATGAGTATAAGAAAATTAGTCGACAACTTGGACTCCGTTCTCTCATTCTTGCGGAGAAATCCCTTTTGTAGGAATCCACTATTGCTTGGCCGAAAGTCACAAGTTGCAGATGTCTTACAACGCGCGCTCTCACACATCGCTTGCCTAAACAGCCGCAATCGTCATATGAGTTCCCCATTAGAGGGGGCACACCCTCGTGTTAGTCGTTGATGACAACATCCATTGGGGACGCCCTCGTTAGAAAAAACCTTTTTACTATAAAGTTCTCAATCTGCGCCCGTCCGGCCAAATTGGGCAAGTTGGGGTACGCTCACTGCAGACGCACAACAAAAGCGGGCCCACTCGCAGCTGCCCCTATGTACAGATCTCACCTCTCCCTGAACTGGTCACTTCGGCGAGGGCAGCTGATCAGAGAATGTTTAGACTTGGGATAAACTGTTCCAAGGCCCCGCACAGGGACGGCCCTAGAAATACTTGCATGGCAGACAGGCCAAACGCCCCCCCCCCCCCCCCCCTTTTTCATCTTTCTTTTTTTTTTTTTGAACCTATATTCGCTCTTTTCTATTTTTGAGTATACGTGTCGTTTGAATGGTTTTCTACTAGCAATCGTCACACAGCAAAACCCAACTAAGTCAAAAACCGGGTCCACTCTCGTGGGCACGTAAGCAATAACACGTGTCCCAATCGGATGTTCTTTCAAGCGTTTCGGCTGCGTGTAGTGCGTATAAACGTAAGGAAATGAGACGTCATTTCCCCATAACTTGGCAAACGAAGGAAATTAAAGCTTCCGTGAGCCAGTGAGAGTGTTGGAGCGAGGCACGTGACAACGTACGGTGGTGGCTACTGTTCCTAAAAATAGCTGTCACGCGCTTTGCTCTGCGACTGATTCCCTCACAGCAGCTCTGACCTTTGAAGTTTGCCCAGTACGGTGAAACGGAGTACAGACAAAACAAACAGAAAACGAGCTGCCAGCATACGCTAGTCATACTTCCAACAAAAAGGATTAGTTTCTCCCCAAGTTGGGCGACATTTATCGTGAATCTTTAGAGCTGCGAAGCTGTAAGTAACGCGTACTCAAGATTCTTTTTTCTCGCGAGTTTGTGATTTTTACAATGCCCTGCAAGCAAAAACGATAAAAAAAAACGGCGTTTTCTCGAAATGGTGAAGTCATTCCGAGGGGGTTTAAAAGAACTCGTAAAGAAAACCCCGCAGCTGCGCATGCGCCGCCAGCCTTGTCTGCATAGTTCAAGGTCTTGTGGCGAATTACGGAGCTCTATGCGGATGCTAAGCGTGCAGCGGAAACGGTCTACTGAAACTCCTCAATTTGCGAAAGGAAACGGTGCGATCGATTTTTTTGTGGACATTAAAAGAAGTATTTGTCTTCACTTCGCACTGCACCTTTTAGCACGGAAGTTCCTATTCAATTATGATGTCTTTACTTTCTTAAAAAAAATAGTTATTTATATTACCGAATTTCAAAAACATCGAAATTGCATAATTGCTCTCAGTACTTGCATCGATTTTTGCTCGCATAGTGAGTAAGATCAGTTCAAAACATACCCGAAACGAAAAGGTGGTATGCGCATTTTCTGAGGTGTTACTTTCTTAGCGGTCTAACTTTTAGGAAGTGCTAGTTTCATGCGTGTGCACTCGTTGTTTTGAGCTGCAGGGCATTTTAAAGTGGAAATCAAGAAGAAAATAAAACAGCATGATCCCCTTAGCTTTTCTACACCAGATTAGCAGCACCTTCTGGCAACCATGTGCCTTTGGCGGTTTCATCCACTGTCGGGCGCGAGAGACAGAGCTTGCGTACTCTCTCGGGAGCTAAAACAAAATATCTTGCGACACAAACCAAATGTTCTAAAAAAAAAAAAAACTTTAAATGGTTCATGCATGAGTTGTTGAGTCAGGCCAGGATTCCAGATCAAAATATTCAACGAACAAACAAAGCGTATTTTCCAACGAGTTAGAACGTCCAATAGTGGACATTTTGACTCGAAGGACATTTCGAATAGCTATGGCTAGAGTGTCCCCTAGGTCACGTGGCACCCACAATAAAAATATGCTGTAATATTCTGATAGCGGCATTCTATAAAAACACTAAACATGCGACAAAAAGAGCGAAGAGTTAGCTAAAACGGGATAGCAGCGTTAGTGGCGTTCAAACGTACGAAAACAAACAAACATGAAATAAGAAAAATGAGCTTTATTTGTTGTTTTTGTTCGCAAATATTTACAAATATATGTCTTTTTAACCGACCACCGCCGCCACGGGACATACCGGGAACCCTTCGCCGAGGAGCGTGGACGGCGAGCCTCGAACGGTTGCGGCTTGAGGACCACCTTCGGTAATCTCGCAAACAAAACCATCCGGGTTGGAACACGATGGTTCGATTTCACCAGAAACCTCAACGTGCGAAGCTTCCACAGACGGTCGCTTACGAGTATTCTCAATGTGGGACTTCAGAAGCTTTCGCTTGCCATAGGGAGCTTGCTTTCGACCCATGACGCCAGAGGCGAACGCAACACTTCCGAGCGACACAAATTCGAACGCACCAAACGCGAAGCGCAGCTGCGTTGAACTGCCCGTCACCAGCTCTCGCTCTCGCCCGCGCGAAAGAAGATCGCGTATGAATACAAGACAAATGCGTGCAAGATGACACACGGAGAAACTACTTGATCTCTCGTCCTTGCGGACAGAGACCGCCATCTAGCGGGAGAAGAACAAAATGCAAAACACATAAAAATAGTTGAAACTTGAGACCGAAAACTTGCTTTCGGAAATATCGCTGTAGATCCGAAACGGATTATCCTACACTAATTATTTTTATACCAATCGATTCCGTAATAAATTTTAGAGGCACTACTGCGAACACAAGTGTTTTTTAAAAATTAATGGATTATGTAAAACGTCGTTGAACCCAAAAGTGTCAAAACAGCCGTTTTCAGTCGATTTCAAGATTAAAAAAAATATATATGTACTAAACACTCAGAGACATGACTGCACGAATGCACCAATTGAGTATTAATCTCTTTATCGTAAACGTTTCAAGCAAATACAAAGAGCGGTTCTCATGTAGGAATTTTTCGAAAACGTCAAAAATCTACATGTATTCTCTATGGCGCTTGGAGGTACTATGCCCTCTTAAGAGATCTCGTCTCTCTCAGTCGTACTCGGTCGCAAGAGTGTGAACCGGCCTTAACGCGGTCGGTGGCAGTTCGACGCCAATGTGTGAACCAGCCTCGAAGAGGCGCCGAGCTTAACCATCGTAACGCGGTACACGCACCCCTCGCGCGCCAAACTGTCCTCAAAAAGTTACTTAATAACGGGCGTGAGTCAACCGACGCAGCCTCGGCCGCAGACGGGCATACTAAGCAGTCGGACAATGGTCTCCCGGGGACCCCGGAAAACAATGCGACCGCCGCTTTCCGTGCGCCAACTGCATGCCCTCCTCGCGCTGGCAGCGCTCACTTAGTCGCACGCGCTGAATTTTAAACACGTCAACCCCCATTTTCTCTTGAAACAAACGCAAAAATCACACACACACACACATAGACACAGACACTCGAAACAAAATGGTGACTGGTAAGTTGGGCCCCCAAAGCCTTACAAACATTGGAATAAAGTATAAAAATAAAAGCGGTTGGCAAACTATATTTTGTTTCACCTTACGATGAACCCTTGTGGACGCTACGCACCGTCCCAGCCAATCAAACGCTTGGAAAGTCTCACCTGACTACGCATCCCGCGAGTCGCTGCGTCCCTCTTAAAGCTCACGTGACAGAAATCGGATTGGCTTAGATGACTCGGACCGTCTTCCGCACTCCATCGCAAGGTAAAACAGAGTGTAGAGTAAGTTAGGCCTAAGGGGCTCTCGGTAAAGTTAACTGGAAACCAAAAAAGAAAAGAAAGCTTTCGGTTCACCGGCGAGTCGCGTTTAGTTGACACAACGTTTTTCGCGTCTGGCAAGCTTCCCACCTCATTGCCGATGCGGGCGCTAGGCGAGAAGTTCTTAACGAAGCGGCGCCTCGCTTGACCAGAAAACTGATAACCAGCGAGGTCCTAATTGAGGGCGGCTCGTTTAAACCGTGCCCAGTTATACAACGGTCGGCGTTTTAAACGAGCACAGGAAGGTTGACAGACCAAGCTTATCTGATCCCGCCAATGGAGTGGCACGCTGCCTTTGACAGAAACTCTGTGTGCTGATGGTAAGACCGGATACTGAGTAAGGATATACAGTTGCCTGTGACTATACTTTGTTGCAGGTTAAGCAAAGCGGGACGAACTCTCCTCGCAAAGCCCTCCACCCTTTAGCGATTGCTCTGCTAAAGTGGAAGGTTAATGGTGTCTTACGGTGGTCCTTTTTACCAGCACACGCTCCAACAGCGAGGATGATGATCGGTGCAATGGATCTTCCGGGGATACCAAATTAGCATTTATGCAGATCGACCTCTTTGTGCATGTAGAAAAAGCAAAAAATTATCGTCCCTCACTATTCATTAAAATACCACTCCTAGTTACTTTCCCAGTGAGTCTTTTCACTATATAACGATACATACTTCGTATAGTCAAACAATACTGCCCTTCGCAGTTGAGGAGACGGAGCCAGCGTCGAAGGAAGCGTTTCGAAACGCCACAGAAGCGTTTCGAGTCTAAAAAATTATTCGTCAGTTATTTTTTTATTTTTTTTTTATGTAGGTTAATTGATATCTACATATAACCTTAACTGATGCCACTACTGTATACACCCTCCAGTGGATACATCTATTACTGTGCATAATTTCAAGAAATATATAGTGGCACAGTAATTTGAATTACAATCTACACAACCGCGTAATACGCCATTCGTCTTAGATATTCTTAGTACAGGCGACAAATTGCTTTTATTAGGTGTGCACGCGTCTCGCGCTCTCTCGCTCGACATGCTTCGAAGACACGCGGCTCTGTTTTACTCGCAGATTGAACTTGGAGACAGGAAGTGAACGGAGCCCGGCAAGTCGGTGACCAGTCAACCCGACCTTCTGCCCTTCCTTTTAAAAAGTGTGAGCGAAAAAGAAAAACAGAAATAAAAGAGAAAGGAAGAAAGAAAATACACGCATATACACGCAGAAAGCAGAAGCAAAACAAACCTTCGCCTCCTTTTTTTCCCACACCTACTCTTTCGTTCTGCAGAAGTTCTCAGCCCTGAAAAAGAAGCATAAAGTTTTTCAAGGCCGACAGCAGCCGAGCCAGCACGAGCCACCTGCTGCCGCTCGCGACGTCTGCAGCCAAAGCCCGGTAGCAGACGACAGACATGGGCGCGTATCGTTAGTTTCTGTTTCGTTTTCAACTACTTTCCCGCCTAATAACGAAACATCTAGAACACAAAAACTAAGTAATTTGACGAAACCACAAAACTAAGTAATTGGACAAGGGCGGTAACAAACACAAAAGTGTATATCTCGCAATAATTAAAACAAAAAAACAACAACAACAATAACAATTTAAACAGAAATGGTAAAGACGACGGCGGCCCCTGGTGGCCGCCGGGAGAAGTAGGGGGGGCGGACGGGGAGGAGGAAGAAACCGTGTGTTCTACGTTGGTTCTACGCGGTGGGAAAATGGCCTCAAAATGCAGTGGGACCCGCTGGCAAAGAGGATCGTCAAGCCTTGCCACCTGTCGCCTCGTCTCCGCGGCATCTGTCTTCGAGAGGATTTGGGTCTAGCCTCGCTCGCTCGTTTTTGTGCTTTTATCTGCCCTTCTTGTTTGCGAGGTTGTTTCGTTTCTCGTTCGCTTTATTTTAAAGTTACTGCTGTTGTGTCTTTTTTGTTTCTTGGCGATGTGGCAAACTGGTTTAAATGCTTCTTCCGACGCCACCGACTCGCTTCCTAGAAGAGTCCTCCGAACCTTGTTGCAATAATTTGTTAAACCTTCTATTTTATTTTTTCTGTCCCTTGCCGAAAGGGTAGCTTTATCAGGTTCAGTGGGAGGTTTGAAAAATAAAAAAATTTAAAGGTGAAATTTTGATAGTCTCAGAAATGCCTAAAAAAAATTGTCTCAACACATTAACAACATACCTAAACTAGTAACTCAAATTACGAGTCAAAATAATTTCGGGAAGTCGTTCATTTTTCAGATTTGTACTAAGGCTGAGAGGCTCTCCTGGCAACAATCAAGACGTGACGTCAAATGTTTTAATATGGCAGCGGTGCAGCTCGTTTTTGACGGATGAGAACAATGATCTTTATTGTAGTAGGCTGGATCGTGGATCGGGAGTCCGTCGGTGGCACCACCGACGGCCATTGCTTGACACCAAGCAATGCACGCGAGTCTATGGGAAAAACACACAGAGGTAGGAATATCGAAGCTTGTACGCGGTGCTCGAAGGCGAGTATTTTATTATGTGCTGCGATCATTACGTGGGGCGTTTGGAGTTCGAACAGGTATTAATAAGGCGTTCGAACGCCGATAAAAACATGAAATGTGCCGGATCACCACCGCTCGCTTCAAAGTTGCTAAATAAATGACACGTTCAACAAATGAACGACACGCTCCGAGTTTTAGTTCGTCACAGCAGGCCTCACTGCAGTTCCAAGCAAAAACTTGCACGAGAAGTACTCTGTACAAGCGCTTGAAACAATGCCCCCAGTAAAATCCCTCTGTCCGGTAAGCTCCGATGACTTCGAGATCACGAACGACTCCACGTTAACTCTCGGCACCACGTCACAATTTAACCCAAAATTGAACCGCATCCCAATTTACGCCCAACACAGTCACGACCCTCAACCCTCGATCACCAAAGATTTATTTAAAGAAGATCGGTATTCGAACGCTTCTAATATTTGCGCCAAAAATATTAGCTGCCATTCCCCGGTATACACGATCAAAGTTCCATCGCCGAGAACAAATGTCACTGCGAAGCAGTAGCTTTCATATTGTTACCGTTTGCTTCTCGACATCGAGGCAGGTATGTGTAGATAGGGGCAGCCTCCAGCAAAGCCCAATTCTAGAACCTTACATTTTCCAGAAATAACCGGGAGTTATGCCTCGGCCCGAAGCAATTAAGGCGCTTCCTGCTAAAATTATGATAAAAAAACATCGTTTATTTTAAACATAGTCAACAGCCGCTATGTCCGAAAAAAGGTTGCACCGTCACTTGACCCATTCATTGTTTTGTTCTTTTAATAAACCTCGTGTAGGTGCCTCCCCTACCACGGCTGCCACCTCGGCGAACTTTATTATCATAAATACAAATAAAATAGAAAGAAAAGTACCGTTAGTGTTTAGCGTGATTGACAATTGAAACATGTTTCAAATACGTCAAGCATGATAGGACTCATCCTCACGTTCAAACGATGCTGTGTATATCCGCCATCAGCGCCACCTACCTAAATCTGAGAGGGTCAAGGACATCGGAGGAAGAAAGTGCGCCGTCGCGACCAGAAAGCCACAACAAAATGCTGCTGCACAGAGTACGACAACCGCGCAGAAGTAAATAAAACGGCAACCGCGCTCGAATCCGCACGTCAGCAGGCAGCCGTTTCGGATCCAAGGTGCCTTCTTCTCCATCTTTCCTTTCGAAGAGTTTTCCTTCGCGTCCGTTCCTACTTGCTCCCGCAGGAAGTGGGCACAAAAAAACAGCTGCCGCCTTCTTTCACAACCCTCCTTTCCTTCTCTTTCCCATTCCCTACGACCCCTTCCCCAAACCTGCCTTCTCCATTACCTCTCGTTCCATCTATGCCGTATCTTTCTCTCTCTCTCCCCCTCGTTTTACTTACGGCGGACCGCATCGGATGCTACCAGCCATCTCAGCCAATTAACGCGGAGTAGCACATCAGCACTTAAATGCAGGAGACCTCTTCATTGGTGTACTTGGTGTACTTGGTACTTTTTGGTACTTGGTGTACTAATTTTCCAAACATTTTTTTTTTTTCTGCGGTTTGAAAACTGATTTTTCGTATCATGCGTTATTGGATTAGAATAAGCGTTTTACAAAATGCTCTTCTTTTTAATCCATTAATTTTGATTGACCGTCCAACTGTCGGAACTTGGTTCCATGATTCCGTGGTAGGAGACTCGTAGAAACAATTCCATTAGGGAAGGGGAGGGGGAAATAGTGATAACGGTTGCGAGTAATTTTACTTCCAAAAAGTTCGTGATGTTCCTCTCGCGATTACTTCTTAAAAGAGTGATGTAACGATTACAAAATTTCACCAAAAAGTAATCGATTGCGAGTAATTGGTTTACTCGTAACAACGAGTACAGTACAAGTCTGCGTGGATCGTCTCCGGTTGCTCGCCGA
>JABSTQ010003145.1:0-26057 GCA_013358835.2 Ixodes persulcatus
TTGCTTCTCTGCGACCACCGCCAGGTTTCTTCGCGCTTTCTGCCGGCCAACGTTTGAATCTGTGTGAAGACGCCCGGAACATGCCCAGCCCACTTTCGGCTAATGGCGTCTCCTATTTGCCTCCTTTGCTTCCCAATAAATGGTCAAACTCCCTTCTATAACGGCTCTGGCACATCCTAGCAAATCAATGCAGGGACAAAGGATGACCCTGTGTCACACACTGTTGAACATTCTACAGTAGAAGTTCTGCTTCCAGTATGAGCTTTCTACCTTTGATGGGCACACACAGCCAGAATGTGACATGACAAGTGTGTGCCGGAGGCAAGCTTCTGCCACAGATCTTATGTTGCAAGACCATTGGGGGGAGATCCAATAGTAGCCCCTTAGCGGCCTACTTGAGATTGTGGACAACACAAATTGTTCGTTTGTTTGTATTTCTGACGTAGCACTTGACCGACGTAGCCAAAGACTGCTTAGCATTTGACTACGTCGGATGATACACGCAAGTGCAGCATCGGTACTCATGTTCACTCGGCAAAGCAGCAACTGAACCAAACATGTGTCTCAGCCAAATGCTGATGCCCGCGCTCAATCGAGGAAGGCGAAGCAAAGAATTTAGTCCACAGGCCTCGTGTCAGGTAAACACCGAACTCTGTAGAAAACAAGCTGGACAGGCGCCCCCACAGTAGATCTCCTCGCCAATAGAGCAGGTCTACATGATTCTCTGGAGCGTCTTTTCTCGGATGGAAAGGAGTGCAAGAGGAGCCAAGTACCTGGAGCTTCTTGCCGCCCAGTACCGTCCGCGCATCTCCGCGACGGCATGCTGCGCACACTCGAGGCTGTCGAAGTAGACCAGCGCGTGGCCTTTCTCCCGGTCAATGGCGGCGAAGGAGACCGGCCCGTAGCGGCTGAAGGTGCGGCTCAGGAACTTCTCCGAGACAGTGTCTACGATGCCGTCCAGCCAGACGCACATGGTGGGCATACTCTTGCCGAAGCCAGCTTGATCCGGTTGGCACCCAGGTTTTCGCCGTCCAGTTTGCGCATGGCCTTCACAACGCTTGCAATGTCCGAGTACTGGATGAAGGCGTACGAGGACGCCGACCCCTGCTTCTTGATGTCGATCTCCTGAAAGGGAGGGCAGGCGTCAAGGTGACGATAACAAGAGCATCAACTGCAACTCTTGATCCTAGTGCAATCTAGTCACCAAATAGGCTACGCTCGGAATATCAGCACTCCATTCCCCGATGTACTGCGGGTGACGCTATTGTGGTGTCAAGTGCACAGTGGATGCAACTAGCGATAGCTATGACTAAAATGTGACTCGCCGAACTTTAGATACAGTGTCAGGAATATCGCGGGCAACATTCCTTTCGTTCCGTCGCAGACTGTTGGAAACATTTCTGGAGGAGAAAACCATTTCCTGCGATTTCAGATAAAGGTTCAGATAGCTGGCAACAATGACTTTAAGAACCAAGATAGTTGAAGTGTTGTTATCTCTGAGGTGTAGCTTGTGTAGTGACTTGAGTTCAATCATGTCCTGTTTGTGCAACCACTTTCATTTCTAGCTCGAACCATTCTATATAGACGACAAAGCTGCACGGTCAGTCGTCCGAGCCAGAGCTAAAGGTACTCAAATGTGTCCGTTCCCAAAACAAACCATTTCGGTCAAGTCAAAATTTCACTTACTTAGATGTCGAACGTATGGGACAAACAATGAAAGTAAAACTGTATTGGTGGAAGAAAGGGAATGCGAGGATAAACGACAAAGGGAAGCATGCTCGGAGAGAACCGACTGTTTTTACGAAGCTTTTTGGTCGACTTTCCCATCATTATGTCCAACTGCCCAAGTGTGAGAGCGAAACTAAGCAGCTCCTCTATAAACCATCAAATGGTCGGAGCACAAACACGACGCGCAACACGGCACCAACTGTCAACCGCAATGCCCACTCACAATGATCTCGCCGAACTGGTCGCAAGTGCTTGGCAGCTCGGAAGGTGGTGATGTCCTTCTCGAGGTTCCCAATGAAGAGGGTACGGGTGGCCTTGGGGTGGTATTCGTCTAGCTCTGCCTCCAGCGGCCGAAACTCATTGTCCTCCCCGTCCAGGCCATCGTGTGCCGTCACCTCAATCTTGCAACCAAAGAACAACTTGTCCTTGGACACTTTCCAGGGCCTTTTCCACGTCCTCCGGCCTGCCACAACAGAACACGCGGCGCCACGCCTTAGTCGTCCTTTTCGTAACACCAATCTCTAGCAGGCTGCTTGAACTGTTAGTGAACAAAGCGATGACACACTAGTCGCAACCATGACACTGTATCTTGCAACACCAGAATTATACTCCGTGTCACTAGTTGCGTGCAGTACAGGAGAAGGCATTGCCAGGCGAGGGGAAAAAGGAAAGCACTAGGAAGGCTGGGAAGGAGAGAAACCTCCTCTCCTCTCCTAACGTTTCTAGTGCTCTCCCTTTCTCCCCTTTCTCGTCCCACCTTCCAAGTGCTCGCCCTTTCTCTCTTCGCCTGGCGTTGCCTTCGCCTGCACTGCACGCAACCAGTGACAAGGAGTATAGGAGGCTCATGCGAAGTTCCCCAGGGTAGTTTTGATCAGTGCCACTATGCAGGCTCCCAAAGGGTAGAGAGTAACATGTTCCCTTGATTATCAAACTTCGCCGACAGGGCAAGCGTCAGAATTTTTGGAGCAGGCGATACTGGTCGCCGGTCAACACTGGTTGCCAGTCGACAGCCACTTCGGTGCCCTTCCCTGAAAACATTCCAGAATCCTGCGGCTAGGTGCGTTGTAACAAAATGATTGTGGAGGCGGATTTCATGTCGATAGAATGAACAAAAATGGAAGCCAATTTCACCAAAACTATTCTGACATAAGGTAGGTATGTATAGGTCTTTAACACCTTGCAAAAACACTGGCAGAAATTGCACTCTGTTGAAAAGGTTGTGGGGGAGGCGTCTGTAGCAGACAATGCAGCCTTTTAGTTGGTTGGTGCCAGTCACGTGTGCACAAATTTCATGTGCTCTTCGAGTGACCTCGGATGCATCGCAGAGCAACGCCATTCACCAGTCTCCTTGTCAACCACACGTTGACGCCTTTCCAGTATTTTCTTTTAATTCAGTCTCCTGAGCCTGCCCGCAAAGCTTTAGAACTAATGAAAGTAGCTGCCAAGAGATAGCGCTCGAGTTTGCGTTACTCTGTTGCCTTTAAGAGTCTAAATGGTGACTCTAGCATTGATCTGCCCCATCCCACTCGTTAAAACAAAGTATCTTTGCACCATTTCTATGTTCCACTGGCAAGTAGCCTGTGTCGAAAGGTAGGTACTCACTTCTTGAAGCAAACGACGGCGTAGCGCTCTGTGCCTTGACCGATGACCTTGACTACAGTAACTTTGCCGTGCTTCTTGTACTCGTGGAACAGGCCGTCCTTGAGACTTGTGTCTGCAGAGCACGATTTCGTTCCCGTTACGTCCTCGCCCCAACGTCTCCAAACTAACTTGGGTCATTGTAGGCATGTCCACATGCCCAAGTAACACGAGACGGCACCAAGGAAAAACATCTCTGCTACTCAGGCATTAAAGGTTAGTCTCTGTACAGTCATGTCTCGTTAACATAGACCCTGTTAATACGGATTGCCCGCTATATGGACAACCATTTTCGAGGACAAATTGGAAAAATATGTGCATTTTGTCCCGTTATTACGGACAACTCACATTATGGACGATTTCTGGGGGGAAAGGAGGTTTCCATATTAACGAGACATGACTGTATCGAGTAACAATCACAAACTCACATCCGCTTCATTCCTTCCAAAACCATCAACTAATGGATGTTACTTTCACTGTTGTTTACTACGGATGAAGCCACTGTTAGTCTAGTGACACCAGAAATAGTGACTATGGAAACTGACAGCTTTGTTACACCCATAATAATTTTTAACCTCTCACATTCCCCCCTTGTAGATCTGCCAGCTTTTTCGAACAACTTTATGGGACTTTACCGGCTTGTCTAGAAATGATCCGACTAGAATGAATGCAGTAGGGATAGCCAGCAGAAGATTGTCTGAGTAAAACAATAGCTCTGGCTGTTGCAAATGAGCTACGTCATAAGACACACTTAAAATTAGCGCTTGGTCTGTCCAGATTCTTAACTCGTCCTTCGTTGTTTTCTCTTGTGCTGTTTTTATTAAAAATTAGACAATTTATAACACAGGATACTACACTACTTCAACAAGGTATGCAGGCACAGCAAAAATAACAATATCTGGCCTTAGACCCCTTCTATCCCACTAGTACTCACTTCTACCTGCCTAGAACATTCGATTTGCAACATTGTTTCAAGCAAAGGCACATATGACACTCTCTTTCTACAAACACAAAAATTAAGTGAGAGCCCACTCATTCGTGATCTAAATCAGTGGTTCTCAACCACTGAAGTTTCGCAGGCCCCTTGTGACTCCGTGGAGATGATGGAGGACCCCATTCATGGTGAGGGGAAGGGAAAGGTAGAGGTTAAGTATGATAGTGATTTAATAAATGAATAGTGAAGCAGACTTCTGCTATTGACATGCACACGAGAAAACTCATCCAAACATTTAAATGTTTCTTCTCAATCTGAAAAAATACAACTTTGATTGCCGGGCTTGGGTAATGAGACTGGGCTTCGTGGACACCAAAGGGTCCGCAGACCCCCATTTGAGAACCACTGGTCCAAATAAATTAACGAGAGAATTCATGCTACTCCTTGTTCCTAAAATATAAGCTTGAATTTTCAGTTTTCCTATTTATTTACAAGCTGGCCCACTAAGCAAATGTGACACATTGTGTGCACACAGAGAGAGTAAAGCCTCTCTGATTCAGACACTGGTCATCTGGGCCAACCAACTTCACCAGATACCCATGTTACAAAGACCCATCGCTGGAGCAGTGACGTAGCCATCGTGTGTTTGCTGTTTTTTTTATTATTTTTATTTGTTTTTGTTTTTGTTTTTTTTTTTTTTGGGGGGGGGGGGGGATAATGCATATGTAATCCTAGTGAGAATTGCATTTGGAGGGAAAACTTTTTTTTTTTTTTTTTACATTCTGCCTGCAAGTTGGTTGCGAAAGTTGAAGCTTGGGCGAGTTGGTATGACGTAAGTGAGAATTAAAACAGTGCAAAGGACGAGAGACCAGATGAAGAAAGACGCAGCGCTGTGATGGAGTGTTTTTTCATTTGGGCCCTCGTCCTTTCCGCTGTTTCAATTCTCAAGTTTTAGACATTTTAGAAGCACAAGCACATTGCACTTCCTGTACGCAGCTCCATCCACTGATTCATACAGCAAAAAAAAGGGGGTTTCTAAAAGTGTCTGCGAGCAATGAGGCACAATGAATTTGTTACGTTTTGTTCTAGCTCCGTCATTGAAGTCTGCATACGAAACATATTTCTGAATATGAGAAAAGTGATGACCATGTAGCAATTAAAAATAATTTCATTCGAGCAAACATCATCCTGGTACTTATGGGCAGAAGGTTCACAGTAAGGCTTCAGCCCCATAAGTCTACCTTAGCTACACCACTGCATTGCATACCCAGCACATCCCACATCTATGATCCAACTTCAAGAAGTGTCCGACTCCAAACTACCGGGATCCCACCGGGCGATAGCCAGAGGGGTTTCCCACTGACCTGTGGAGCGGACAGGGAGGTTGCGGACGCAGATGCCGAGCGGCCGCTTGTCGTCCCGGTCCGAAAGGGACCCGTCCATGACATTGTTGCCCTGCAGGCTCGACAGGCAGTGGTTGTTGGGGGCCGCAATGGCCGACTGCAGGAACGGGCTGGACGAGGGCGCCGTCACTGCGCTCGCCGGGCGCTCCCCCCGCGACGCCTTGCCGCTCGACTGGTGCCTGCACCGGGGCAAAGTGTCCCTCTGTCATCCGCTTATGCCCGAGGCCAAACTCACAAAACCCTGCTGCGACAGAACGTACAACATCCGAGAACAAATCTATAGGGTCTTAACTTGTGCATATGTTACAGTCGAACCCTTCAACGGCTTCTTCTAAAATCCGCTTCACACACGTGCGTTCGGCTACGACCGAGAGCGCAACGTGTTTTTAAGCCTCTTCCAACTGCTTACGACTGGCTGTGCAGCAGCGTAGCCGACCGTAAGCAGTCGCAAGAGGCTTAAAATTAGTTTTTAAGCCTTTCCGGTTGTAAGCAGTCGCAAGTGTGTGAATCAGCCCTAAGGTGTCTTCTAACTTCTGAGGAGCAACACGGTCGCCTACATCACTCGGTTGCATCGCTGCGACCAACAAGGTAGCAAGCTGACAATGCACACTGGGTCCGATCGGTTCCCCCATTTCTACCCTAGGCTCGGAGGCGCCAGTGCCGCGCCATGCCACGACTCGGAGATGCGTCGGAGTGAAAGGGGGGGGCAACTCACGTGGGCGACTGTGCCTTGTTGGGCGAGAGGGAGCGACCGCTGCTGTCGCTCGAGCTCGAGCGCACCTTGGAGGAGGAGCTCCCCAGGCGGCTGCCGCTCGAGCTGCGCGAGCTCGAGCGCGACCGCGACTGGGACCGGGAGCGCTGGGACTGCTTGTTCACGTGGCTGCCACTGCTGCCCCGCCGCCCGAGCGACGAGGGCGGAGAGGTCACCGTCGAGCTGACGGTGCTCGCCTTGCGGGAAGGGAGGGTGGCCCCGGGCAGGCTGGCCCGGCCCGAGGGCGAGCTGTGGCCGGAGTCCTCGGGAAAGGCGTCCCCGACAGGGCTCACCCCGTAGCCCGGGGGCTCCAAGTGCGAGGGCTGCGAGGGCGGCTGGGGCCGCACCCCGTGGCTGCGGAAGTGCCCCACCGTCCTGACAAAAGGACAGATACATGAGTGCCTCATCACGTTCCTTCTAACACCTCCCGTCAAACCCCTTCGGAGAGTGACCGATTAGGCCGAAATGAAACTGAGAAATTTGCTTCGTTTTTTTGTTAGAACAGTGCAGTTGCACGGCCTCTTCGTTGGTCCCGCGTATCTTAGAGACAAGGAAAATTGAGACACAATTCGTGCTTTTTTTTTTACCGTTTTTAATGTTTATTTTGCAACGTCAAAGGTCTATGCACATCCATGTATTCTATGGTTAAACCTCTATAAACAGTATGGAAAACAATAATCAAAATGCCTGTAGAAAGAAAAAAATTAGTGGCTAATTGTGGTAAGCACGAAATATACCCACATATTTAATCTCTCTGGGAAAAAACTTCCCCTATCCAGAGTAGGTCAGAGACTGCTTTGTAGGGTAGCTTGGTCCTTTTGAGCGAAACAATTTTAAATTTCTGCGCAGAATGACAATATTAGGCACGATGGTTGCCACATGTTGCAGGCAGAGCCCCAAACGCTCAAAGCAACAGCATCGCTGGGGGAGGAGGATGAGTATGAGGTTTGCTTCAACGTGAAGCCCAACTTATTGTTCTACTCTCTCAAGGGGAGGCAATGACAACTGTTGTAATGACCAATGCAAGACATAACGGCTTGCATTTGGCATTACAGAAGAGAAGTTACCACGTCATGGCAGTGATGAAAACAAAGCTCAATTGCAATGAAGTGTGCATCACTAATGAAGATCCCTATAGAAGCAACATGCAGCACACTGTGTGACACAACGGTCCTTAGTATCTGCTGTTTGGAAACTATCCATCACACTATGTGGATAGCTCTTCCTGGGGACAAACCAAACCACCTTAGGTGCGCTTTCGGCGCTGGGGGGCAAATCGGATTGGGTCGAGAAACCACTAGGAGAACTGGAGGGATGTCCATACTTGCTTTGAAATTTTCACCGAGCACTCAAAAAAAGCTTTCCGGCTTTTCCGTCATTTTAAAAAACAGTTTCGACAGTTGCCATCTAAGCCTATGCCCCCAGAAATGCATCCGAGGCTCGTGACGCACGCGAGACGCCACCGCCACATGCTGCCGTACGAAGACGGCGAGGATAAGCAATCCACAAGAGCAGATGTGGGAAGCGGGAATTAGTGAGAATAAAAGACTGGCATTATCATCTATCGTAGCAGCCACGACCATTGAGGGTATCAAAAGGCCTTTTCTCCAAATGCACGAGCTGCACGTTTTAAAACTGTTCAACGCAACAAAAAAAAAGTTTCCTCGAACAGAAATAGACGGTGTTTCCTAACCAAGGACCGTGGTGACGTGCACAGGATGCGAGACGGACCGGACGACTGACCATGGGAGTGTGACCGGTACGCACCTGTCGGCGCCATCCTGGTACGGGGGAACATTGGAGGTGGTAGAGCGGGCGTACCGGTCCCGCGATCGGCCTCGACTCTGGTAGCCGTCCTCGTCGTGGTAGCCCGCCGCCCGTCTCACGTAAGGGTCCCGCTCCCCCGGACGGTCGTAGTAGTAGCCTCGGTCGTCGCCGAACCTGCTGCAACAGAGCAAGCGTCGCGGCCTCGGTCAGAACCCGTAAAGACGCAGGACACCCCCCTGCGTCACGTCCTGGGCAGCACGGAGGTCCCGCGAACGCCAAAACGTCCAAAGCCCATCCGCAGAGCCACGCGCGCTGCCGGGAAGGCTGTTTGAGAACGCAAATGAGCCACTTTGACACGACTCTCGGAACAGCAGGAAGGAAGAGTTTGCAGCTAAATCTAGTCACTGACAGAATGAAAAGGGTGGAAAGGAGTTTCGGTTGTCCCAGCTCCATCCAGCGCAAGAGCCAAAGCACAGCTGAAGGCAACGAGCGCGTGCTGGAAGCCGGGGCGTCCCAGAGAGACGCCTACCGTTCTCATCCTGAAGGCAAATAGAGTCGTCGAAGCTCAATGATTTTTAGATTCAAAAACAAATCAGTGTTTCCTCCAGCCAATCAGCTGCATGAGCTACGCTGAGCTCAATTACCATGAATTAAGAGCCAATAACTCTCGAGCGGCCTCCCGCAAGGAAGGATTTCGGTACTCAGACTCGTAACAAAGTGCGCCATTTCAAAATGGCTGGCGGGAGGCAGGGATTCCGTCTGCCCGTCGAGACTTCCATATATATGCAATTACCCCTTCATTGACTGACTCTGCAATTACAAAGATATCACCTTTTTTTTACTTTTTTTTTTGGTGCGAGGATTTTGTTTTTTATTGAGACTGCATGTAAGCATACAGGCTGTCGGCAACCCACATACAAATTTCTAAAGATGCCAAATTGCAGGGAAGAAAGTCAGAATTATCATGATCCCTGAATCCATTTATATCAAAAGTGCTTAGAAGTGTTATTTCGAAGTTTCAACTTGCTAGTGAGGTCCATGCCAGTATTACGAAGCCATTACCACTGCAGCAATACTAATCAGTCGCAGAAGGCCGTCTTTTTGTGGTGATTTTGCCACTTTTATTTGTGCCACATGGTTTCGCTGGGCATTTAAAAGCTGGAAGAGCAATGAGGAAAGCTCCAGTAAGCCAGAACACTTCAGTATTCCATCAAATCAAATATTACAATATTGGTAATAGAGCTTTTGCAAAAATTTCAGAAGGACTGCAGCACGGGCAATTGTGGGGCATGCCAATGTACCGTCACTTCTTCCTTGGATGCTTTGCATGACCTGATAGCGACAGCATCCTTCCTATCTCATTGTTGTGAGTTCAAAGTGTTAGATAAAAAGTACAGGACATCAAACAGAGCAGACACAGGCTGTTTTGTTATCACCCTACCTCTTTTGCATTCTGAACACACAAAACACACAAAAGGCTGAACAAGTGTGCTCTTGTACTGTTTTTTTTTTTTTTTTTTTTTGGGGGGGGGGGGGAATCACCCATTGTCTAATTTCAATAAACAACTGCCCCCCCCCCCCCAAAAAAAAAAAAAAATTTGGTTGAGATGCAACTTGAGCCAATGAACACAGTAGTTTTTGAAAGTATGCTTCTACTCCTTGTGTAAAAGCAGCGGAGAGGTGCATTGATTCAGTATGTGCAAACACATAGAAAACAATTATAAATGCGATAAGCTCTTTTTCTTTCTTTTTTTTTTTAAGGTACAGAAGGACGTAGACAAGCCGGTTTGCCTATGACATGGTTCAAAGTCCCATACCGTTTCTAGAACGAACCCTTGTCATGATACCCCACATTGCTGTACATGTAACTGTACAACAATGTACAGTGCTCACCAAACTTATATGAAACACGGGAACTGTGGGTTTTCTAGCGGCAGCGCTATCCTGGATGGAGCTGAACAACAGCTCCTTGGCGAAGCACTTTGGGATGGTTTGCTAAATACTACATCACAAAACCGTTGCTCGGCCGCTGCCAGGGTAGCACTCCCATAAAAAGATACTGTTTGCTTGTTTCGTTTAAGTAATTGGTGAGCACTGCACATGCACCTGTTCAATGTTACCACAACACATGCAATGCAGTACACTGGCCACAACGAAGTTGGCACATGGCCGCTCATCTCTTTTGTGATGTGAGGGTGCTTTCACGAGCAATTTGTATACTTCACTAAACAACATACTAGACACAAAAAAAAAAATTGTTTTGCAAGTATAAGCATGAAGGCTAACCACGAGAGACTATCAGCTGCCGCCTACAGCTCATTTTATTTTTGGGCAAAGGTTTCACTGAAGGACCACGGAATATTCACTGAAACACAACAATGTGACAGACTTGACACTCGGCAGTCATATGGGGACATTTCCATTGTATGATATCCCAGCTATTCGCAGCTGCTGTTTTGTTAAATGGCTACCACGAAAAACACAAACCGGAGCAACGAAAACTTGAAATTGTGGTGCTTGGACCATTTACTAAGACTAGAGAAGCCAACGTTTCAAACTTCTCAAGGATACCCGAATAAAGGAAACACTAGAGCTTTCACTGCCGTGGAACAAAAAGTCATCCGACTAACCCGTAATAAAAGATTCTAAATTTAGCAAGAAAACAGCTAAATAGGCCACGCGGGCCAAAACAGATGCACCCAGAGATTGTCTTGTGCCATCATTACGAAGCCATTTCCACCCCGGCCAGTCCATTAACGGCAGGCTGGCCGGGTCTGGCTGCCCACCCCCATTCCACGCAGACAACACATAACCATAAGAGCCACGAAAATAGGACTACGCGGGAGGACCAGCGCTCCTGCGAGACCATTCTCAGTACCATTACACAACGCGCAACGCTCAAGGTCCCGTCGTGTACGAGCGAGGAGAGGGTGAGGAACCGGGAAGCGACGAGCATACCATCATAATTATGTTTCCAAAGTTCCCCCCCCCCCCCCCACCCCAACCTTTATTTTAGGCTTGTCGCGATTTGTCTCATGACTTTCTTTGACGGCAAAACGAAGATGTCTAGAACCTTCTAGAGCTAAAGGAGCCTTCAATCGCTGTTTGTATGATTCTAGACTAATTTGACTGTACTTTAGTGATGCAAAACTATCGATAATGTCAAAAATTATTGATACTGTTATCAATAGCACTATCGATAACTGACTATCAATAGTACCATCAATAGTATTATTGATAGTTGACTATCAATAGTATTATCGATAGTGCAATCTATAGTACTACTGAGAGCACTATCGATAGTTGGATTTTGGTCGACTATTGATACTACTGAAAGTTAGCTTTCAGAAAACTACAGAGTATTATGAAAATGGAAGAACCTCCCAAAAAGGGAATGACGACGGATATGTATGGGCAGATGATGCGTGGTTCTGGGAAAAACATGAATTTGAAAGTTTTCATTGCATTCTCATACATTCAATTTAGAGGCAAAGAGGCAAAACAGAAACAGAAATGGCATTTTGCGAGTTCTGCTACGCAAATATTTTATTTATTTATGAGGTTAGATATCAAGCTTCACACTTCAGTATGCCCGCATTTGCAAAACTATAAAGTATAATCAGTATTTTTCTTTTCCTTTGACCTAGGGAAAACATCTGCTGCAGACATTTAGCATCAAGGTTTTCATAAGGTTGTTTCACGTTTGTGTTTTCTTTATTATTAAATTGTCACATATTACTTTTCATGGCTTTGACCACTGATAGGTAAAAATAAACACACTGCTTAATTTTTTTTTTCTGGTGATGATTAATTATAGTGAATTCTTTTTAAAATCTGGAATTTGCTGTTGACAAAAGCAGTTAGTTGCCACTTTTTGTTCGGTACTATATTTTGGCATATTTTAATAACGGTGGCTGAGAAAGGATTAACCTGTTGGTAGAAAACACAGCTTCAAAAAACAGGAGCCATCCCATAATTTATAAATAAATATTTTTTAATCAATAAATGTAACAAATTTTGTTGTGGATACCTCAAATTGAACATTTCCAGATAAAAGGCTTATACCAAGCCAACATAGTTAGTTACTGATGCTTTTATTTTTTTTTTTTTCATTCTTTAAATACAATAAGTTTAACATAATGTTAATTTCATCAAAAATAAGATAAAAACGAAAATTTTCTGATACAAGTAACAATATTGTTGGCAATGAGGCATTATTTCGGCAAAAAAGCTTGTGAATCCAGAAGGCAATATTGTTTCCTTTCTTTCTCGCAACCTGTTTAATTAAAAAATAACACCACAATTATCTTTTCATCCGGGTAAAGTCATGTCCCCGTACTTGCGCATTCGATCACCATCGCTTGTATCATATCCAAGCAGGGTTTCGGATTTAGGCAACATATAGTTTACTTATCAGGGGAGAGAGGGATTTTCATTTTTTTTTTGGTTGAGCTCTGCCTATAAAAAAAAAAAGGTCACACCCTGGAAAGCAAACCTAAAGCAAACCTAAAACATTGAAAAAACTTCCTATAAAGTTGATCTCTTTTATTCGTAGTTTTTCAATAGTACATAATTGATATTTTTTAATAGTTTATTGCCAATGGTTTCTGAGATCTACCATTTTCTGATTGTTTTCCAATAAGTTTGAGATTGACCCTCGATAATTATGCGAAAGTCGCTAGCTCCAGTTGCGCTTTTCTCCAAGCTACGCGACGTTTCCTGGATAGACACAGGACGTTCTTTGTCACCTAATATACACTATCGATAGCTTTGCAATAGATGGCTAACGATAGTTTCTCAAAAATCGACCATAAACAATTTCATGTTTTTCGGCTATTGATAGTATGCTATCGAGTTACATGATAGTTGACTGACTATCGATATTTTTACAATAGTCAACTATCAACAGTAAAGTATTGATAGTTTTACGATAGTCGAATATCGATAGTATACACCAGGAGTGGCCAAGCTGCGGCTCGCGAGCCACATGCAGCTCTCTTCGCGTGTTAAAGTGCGGCTCGCGGCTCCCTCTCCTTTGCCGCCCCCCCCTCCTCCTACTTTCCCGCCTCCCTACCGGTCACATGAGCACTTCCCCAAAAAGAGAAATGGAACACGTTATAAATCGAAAGACAGGTTGCGGTATGGTAGCGTTGTACTACTGCTACCTAACGTACAGTTGGACTGCTTTTGACTAGGTTAGATTGAAAGTAGTTCAAGTTTCATTTATTGCTCTAAACAAAAGTTTGCCTTCAAACTTCTTGAATAAGTTAATAATAATAATAATACTTTATTTACTGAAAAGAAAAACACACAAGATAGCATACTGACTAACGAAAGCAGAAATGCTTGTGTGTGGGTCCAAACAGCCAACTAAACACTGCATACATCATTATACGAAGGTTAAGGAAGAAACTGTGCACTAAGCAAACAATTACAATGTTTTATTCACGTGTAGCTAACAGTCTGTTGTGAGGCTTCGGCACCTTCCCGCCTGCTAGCGCTACATTTGGGCAGAGAATGAGTGTTGGGCAATGTGTAAATTATTTTTGCAATAAAACCGTAAAAAAAAAAGCAATTTTTTTTTTTTTTTTTTTTTTTTTTTTGGAGGTCATTCTGCAAATGTGAACCGCCAAAAACCACTTACCATAGAATACCGCGCATTCACCCCTTCCACACTATGTGCCCATTCCCAAATTTGTAAGATCTGAGAAAATATGCACTTGTTGTCAAGCCTTTTATGTCTGTGTTGCTTGGTCGCAGGTCTATTTAAGGACGTGACGGTGAAATAAAATTTTAGCTGTGTTTGGAGTTTTATGTCTCTCCTACGTCACTTCTTTTCCCCGGCTCCAGGGTTACCATGTCAATATTGAACCAGCTCGCCTGCACCCTTGCTTTAGATGCACAGTACATTGATATGTAAAATTGATAACCGGGCAAGCGTCCATCCCCCAGTTTTTCGCGATTATCTCTAAATTTTGAGTGGGCGCTTGCCCGGTATTTTACACTTTTTTTTTTTAATGATAAGGTTTAAGTTGTTTTTTTTTTTTTTTTTTTTCCCGACCATACGGGCCCGGGCGACCAGACGCTGACGGCCCGACGTCGATGGTGGCATCGGGGGGACACGCCCGAGATCAATTGGGGCAGGCCGTTGCCCAAGCAACCACGTCGGGCAGCGACGCCCTTCGGACGGGAGGCCGGTCTGAGCAGGGTGTGGCAGCGGCCGGTACGACGCCACTAAGTCTGCCCAGAAGAAATAGACAGACGCCAGACGGCCAGCTGCCCGGTACTGCCGGGCAAATGCGTGCAGCAATGGCTTAGGCATCAAAAACGGCGCCATTCGTCTTTGTTTTAATGGGGTGTTCTCAGTCCTTTAGAGGCTCAAAATGCTGCCCACACATTTTTTTTTTTTTTTTTTCAAAGACTTTTCACAGAGATGAAACTTAGCACGACCGACAGAAAGAGAGTTTCATATGACGTGCTTAGCGCAGGCGGATACGGGCAACAAATGTCACGCGCGTGTTTCCCTTCTGCTGCACTGCCCCTGCTGCCCCCTTGAAGCCAGGCGCACAACCGGCTTGACCGAATTACCTGCACCTCCTGCACCGGTGCAGAAAAGTCTAGCGCAGTGTACTTCCGCTATGTATAGACCTTTTCATCTCAGTAGTTACCCGACCGGTGGAAAGAGGGCGCTGACGCACTCGGCGCCATTGGGTGGCTTCAATTTGGTTGGTTTCGGTTTCAGCGCGCTCTCGGCTGTGTTGGTGTGTTATGTCATTCTCGCCTAATTCCGTCATACAAATGCGCCCGTTATAACGCACAACCAATAAAACTGTGGTACTGAGCCAATTCGAGAACCACGAAGTGGTTTCGAGTCATATTCGCGGACTTTTTTACGAACGCTTTACGATGCATCTGATCATGTTCGTCGCTAATTTCGGTCAGGTTCGGCGGCGTAACGACTGCGATGCACAAGGAGGGTTCCATCGTCTACGGCCTGACCCACTGACCCTAGTTTCAAAAATAATGACTAATGAAGAGACTAATGAGTAGATATATAGTAAAAATGCAGGTCCACAACCTGATTAAAAACCTCCTAAATTGCGAAAAACACACGAAGTCGCAACAAGTTCACTGACTGATTTTCGCGGACACCAACTTTCTGTGAACTTTAGAAACTCGAAATGTCTCCTATAATACGCAGATATTCTAAGAAATAAGTGATATTGTCTCGGGCTGTTTTCTTTAAAAAAAAATTAAGTACTCGAGATATATATCGATGGTCCGCGTCATAGGTCGGGTGGAAAATTCCTTTAGCTATTCACCTTGCTAAAGTACTTATTAACAGCATTTTACAACGTTGGCGTTAGAAAATGAACTATTTGTTTTACTGACATTTGATTACGACGTGCTTGGCACATGATATAAGTGAGGCCCATCGATTGAAATCTGAAATTTTGTCTTTGTTCAAACTTTGCCAAATAAAATTAAGGGTACGAGAGAAGTGATTTCTCTTACATTTGGTTGAAGTCGAATGCTAGGCACGACTTCATGAACCTTCGTGACAGATCTCCATGCAAACTGATGCGATTTAAAATCAACAACCCTGAACTTGGATGCTTTCCATGTAGATGGCTTCTTTTCGACATCACATAATGCGAGCCCTAGGCACTCTCAAGCTGCCTGTGACAGATTATTTCACAGGGGTCTTTGTGTTTAAAATAAATAAAATTCATTATTTAAGTTTTGTATAAAAAATGTTAACACCCTTTAATGACTGCAGATATGTGACCGAGCATAGTGTACAGTTTCTCTAAATTCATAAATAAACAAATCAAGCAAACGTTTCTATTGCAAAAACGATTTAAGACCGTCTATCAGATTTAGGTATAATGTCGTGCACAAACAAATCGCCCGATGTGGACGTTACCATTATCCCAAGCATCAGATAAAATGTGAATTAAACGTTCGTCACCTGTGTATCTTATATGTCCTATATAATCAAAAACAACTATTTTAAATTTGATATGAAGGCAAGGCCGGGGGCTTTCAGGAAACACACATAGTTCATATGTTGCGTAGTATTTTGGTCATATTTCTTAAGATTCTAAATGCGTGATTATACATATACATTGCACTATACTTATTTCGAATATTCCGCCACTATCACTGTGTAAATTTAAGTTGTCATAAATAATTGGGCTCAATATGCGCCAGGTCTGACGCTGATTTCTCTATCTCCTCCCTCCTCACGCGTATCCGGTACGCCGGTGAAAATAGTCAAAATCGGTTACAAAATTAACTGCATATGTAGTCGTGCACACAATGATGGCATGAAATTAAGTTGTAAATGTAAACATCCGGTGGCAATTTACAATAAGGTGAGAAACGCGGTGAAACGCGACGAAAAACGCGAATGCCGCGCCTTCGCCAAGGCGCGGAGGGGAGAGTGGAGCGACGAGTTGAAGCCACCTTATGGCGGCCGCGTCGCGTGATTCCAAGATGGCAGCGCCCATGCGACGGAGGCCGAAAAGGTCTATAGACCTTTCCAAAAAGAACGCTCTGGCCGCCGCCATTTTGCGAATCGAGCGACCCCTATCAGCCAGAAATATCTGGCACCCGCCTGAGCTGTGGAAACCCGGTCAGCGTGACTCCCCACCTGTATTGTGCATTCGGAGTTCGCCGGCTTTTCTTGGAAGTTTTTACTTTATTTGCCTGTTTAGGATGCTCACCCTTTGTGTGTTATCTTCCACTGTGAGAACCAGGGAAAAGCAGGGCTCGGTAGCCTGCTCGGCCTTCGCAGGAAAGCGTCAAGCAGCCCGCGACTCAGGCAGTTCGGCGTTCTTGGAGGATTATTTCCGTTTAGATAATCTCCAAAAAATAGGGCTGGGCAATTGATCGATTAACCTTCCGATTAATCGATTAAGGCTTTAATCGCGATCAAATTTTTTAACCGGTTAATCGGTTTTTTAATCGGTACTCAAAAAGAAGTCAACTGGACGCACGCATGGCTCTATCCTGGAAGACCTGCCCGAACTAGGAATGACTCCCCCCCCCTCCCCCCTTTTTTTTAAGAAAACGCTGCGTGGCGTGTATCCGGTCGTACTGTTTTCGAGGATTTACATTACAGTTCTGCCGAGGCCAGAAGAACAAGCCGGGCCCGGAATTGATCCCCGCGCGACCGCGAAACTTCACGTGTTGAGGATCTATTACACATCCTGCCCAGGCAAGACGAACAAGCAGAAAAACAAGCTGGGAAGCCAACAACGCCATGGTTACTTGTTCCGGTATTCGGCCCGTAAAAATGGACGTGTTTACGAGTATGAAAGGCAATCTCGCTGGAAAGTTTAGGTTTAAAGTAAACTCCAGCGGTAAAGTTTTTAACTCTAAGGAAGTCCACTGCATCATCTGCAAAGAGCCGTTTTCGTACAGTGGAAGCGTAAGTTCGCTTCAGTATCGCCTACGAGCGAAGCACCCATGTAGCTGCAGCAAGGACCATCCGCCAAAACGCAGACAACAATCAGCGCCTTCTCATCGAGGCCCCTTTCTCTGAAAAAAGAAGAAAGCATCGCCCAACCCCTGACTTCTTGTCTTCCTTTCGGAGAACGTGGACAAACTTCTTTGTCTTCGGAGCTGGAGCAAAAATACGCGTCTTTGAATCGTTGAACTATATGTATCCTCAATTCTAAATCTCCTTTGCGCCGTGTAACAGAGAGTAAAATAAGTCTTTAAAGGCAAGACGAGTTGCTGCATTCTTTTTAATATAATATTTATAAAAATCAACACAATCGATTAATTAATCGATTAAAGGGTGGCGATTAATCGGGTTAAAATTTTTAATCGATGCCCAGCCCTACCAAAAAAGCCTTCCCGGCTATGTTCCGGGTCTTCGCGAAAACTAGCTGATAGGGTCGGGTCCGGGGTGTGGGGACGGAATAGACACGTTCGTTCAATTGCTTTGAAGCTGTGCAAAAAAAAAAAAGCAGCTCTCTTCTAGATGTTCCCCAAAACACACCGGATTCCGTCCGATTGTCGTGAGGTGACTATCGTCGATCGTCGACACTGTATATGGGACATGCTGTGTTATTTGAGACCTTTCTCAAGTCCTGTTCGGATAACGCGGCACCGTGGGGTACGTACAATATATGTTGTTCGAATGATGATACTCGTTGAATTTCATGTTGTGGGCGGGGAATATCCATGCAGTTCAGATATCCTGTGTGGTCAAATATTTTCGACGGCTAAGACCTTTGTAAATTGACACGGCTGAGTGTACGGTGCTGTAAAAGATCAACATAAAATGAAACAAATTTTCCAGTTGCATTTGTTCTGTCGCGCACGGAATCACCAAAACAGCTTTCATTTCTTCGTTTTTGTTCCCAAAAAATAGTACAATGCATTCTTAAAAACCCCGAGAAATTCTATTCGCCATAGAACACAAAATAAAAAATAGAACGCGGCAATTTAGCCTTCACCAGCGCCCTGAATTGCGCCTACGCAGGCTGCCACTGCCCACTGCCTAGAAAACCCACAGCTCAACGCAGTCGGGCAACACTGACGTACCCTCTCAAAACCAGGGACGTCCGCTGTAAATCGCTTCGTTCGAGACTGCCGCTGTTTACAAACAAACCGGAGCGCCCGGAGCGCCCCTAGCGGACGCCACCGGCGCCGCGCATGCGCGATGGGGGTGTGGGCAAGAAGCTCGCCGTCGCCCATAAACACACCATTGAAATGCGATGTTGTCGGCGTCGATGTGAGTCCCCCGGCCCTTTTTCGCGTTCGAATTGTTGATTCTACGTCTTCCTGGCGATGTCTGACTACTTGAGTTGCCGAGACTCGTTACACTGAAAAACTTCGCGTGAATAATGTGACATGTGGCGACTCATTCCGCGTGGACGCCGCAGATTGTACGCTAAAGCCTGATTCGCATGATGAGATTTCGCTCGGAATTTTCAGTCGCGACGCCGCTCGGGCTGCAAAAGCGTGAACCGTAGCTGAGATAGTCGACGACGATACTGAAAATCGCAAGCAGAATCGGACCAACTGAATTAGGCATAACAAGTCGGTGTTGGTCACTGGTAACAATGACCAACATCTCCTTGTATCTACTGTTTACATCGAGCCTGCTTACCAACCTTCAAATTTAAGTCTTTTGGGGCCTGCACTCACTTCTTATCGCAAGTACCGGGCCAACATTTGGTCTACGGACCGGCGTCGTCTAAGAGAGCAGACGACAAGCAGAAACGTTTGAAAGAGCAGACGACAATTCGAACAATCAGGCGGCCGTTTGAACTTGAAGACGCACTGAACGTAGTCCGCAGGTGGTCCGCACAACTTGATAGTTTTCTGGCGTTCATGTTGGAACAAAACAAATAAATCTGATGACCACAAGTATCCGTGAATTCAACCCAAAGTGCTTCCCGCCCAAGCAATCGTTGTCCGACGGCGTCTGCTTTTCCCTTTTCACGGCACATATCCAGATTCTCGGACGAACCGAGCACGTGAAAACTGACCTTCAAACCTTTCTCGACACTTTTGGTACGGCCCCAGTGGCGGCGTTTTGACGAGAAGGCAGGTTTCTGTCTGGTTCCTTTCAAAACAACGCAGGAATACACGTCTGGCATGGGGACTTCTGCCCACAGCCCCAGACCGGAAGTGCGACCGACGCGCCACCACCGCGCCGTGACGTCACAGAGATGAGTTCGTGTATATTAGGGAGTTTTCGTGGATCGTTTTCGCCGTCCCGCAACCCTCTCCGCATCCCGCTACGATAACCGGAACTCTACAGTCAAGGCCATCGGCGCGCAGGCGCAGTAGCGACGCGTTCATTGCGGACGGCTTAGCGGAGGGGGAAACGCCGCCCTACACTTTTCTGCACCGGTGCAGGAGGTGCAGGTAAATCGAACGAGCTGGAAGTCGCTTCTGCAGACCGTGTTTCGCCCACCGCTAAGCCCTCAGCGACGAAGAAGCCATTACTGCGCCTGCGCGCCGATGGCCTTGACTGTAGAGTTCCGGGCATCGTAGCGGGTTGCGGAGGGCGTTGCGGGACGGCGAAAATCATCTGCGAAAACTCCCTGAGTATTAGGGAAATCACGAGCGGTGCAGCTGGTCTGTTCTGTGAAACCAAACGTAAAATTTGACATACTTTCGCGAATCGTGAAGCTAGTGCAACCGTGTAAACGATGGTGATGATTGTGTTTGACCGGTGGCGCCATGTTCCAGTAAACATGTGAAGTAAAATGGACAGGTGGGCTAGTTGGTACATGCTCAACCTGTGAAGCGCCTAAAAAATGAGGACACGAGGAAGGCGAGACAGAACCAAGCAACCAACTCACAACCAAGCAACCAACTCGCAACTGAACGTTTATTACAAACACTATTTGTACACAAATTCAGGCTCCCGACACAAAAAGGAAAACTCTTTCGCAGTTAAGTGCACTGACGGTGCACTCACGCAGCTATCCTCGCCCTTTACTCTAATGCAGTAGGCCTCAAACAATTAAATCCGTGGCGGCTCGAGTTTCCGGCGTACGACTGATGTAAACAAGACGCCCGACGTAACATTTGCCGGTCAGAATTTCAAGAACTGCGAAGCTAGATAGTGTAAAAGGTACCTGAACGACCATAAAGGTATGTGGTGTGTCTCCGTCATCTTGAACTTGAACGATCGTTCACGGTGTGTGCCGTCGAATCAAATCATTTTGTCTGCTCGCGGTCGCCACGGCAGCTAGTCTGCCCGCTGATCGTAAAAATTCACCAGCATGCGCCGTTTACAGCATTCACGATCGCTTGCCATTGTGAACAGTCGTCAAAATGATTTGGCTCAACTTCTCAAATGAAGCAGACTAATAGGATGGCAAATCACCTTCCGCTGTTTTAACTTCTAAGCCTCCTAACGCTCCGTTAGGTCGGCGAGACAGTCGTCAAACCGACCGCCATCTTCTTTTTTATCCGAGTCGTTAACGGTGCTGGCTGCGTTGCGGTGACGACTCGACGACTCCAGCGGCCGGAATGGGAGAAACGAACGAGAAGAGCCTCCCGACGCCCCGAACGACTCGCACGCGCATGCGCAGTAGCGTCGCCGATGAAATCGAGGACGAACCGTTGGTGTGTAAACGACCTGCTAAAACGCCCTATTAAACCCCCCGGTTGCTATCTCTTTTCAGAACAACAAAGGGACACGTGTGGAAGTCCGACTGTGCTCGCCAACGGAGCACGAACAGATGAGAAACAGACCAGCGGCTAAAATATAGCTAAGTGACAGGTCCACATTCACATTGGCCCAAGGCGTTTATGTCGTGCGCGGGGATGCATCACCGGACTAAAGCGATCCTCCATGATGCGTCCAAATACTTTTCAAAGAGTCTGTAGTCGTGTAGGAACTTTCAATAGAGGTATAGTAGAGTAAAACGAGGCAACTGCTTAACAAGGGCTACATAGGTTTAATAACAAAGCTAAAACAGCGAACCGAAAGAGGCAATCCTTTTACGAGCATCAGACGAAGACTGCCTCTCGGCGATTTGTCCTCACGTGAGGCCATTATTTGAGCTACCCCAAATAACTATATTTCCTGAACACCCAGTTTTCCCGTGCGCTATGTAACATCGCAAAATTCATAATAGTTATTAGGGAGTTTTCGTAGATTGTTTCCGTCATAATTCTCGCAATTCTCTCCGCAACCCCTTACGAGATCTGGGTTTCTTCAGTCAAGGCTAGCGGCGCGCAGGCGCAGTAGAAATCTCTTCGTTGGGGATAGCTTAGCAGAGGAAGGAAAGCGGTTTAGGAAATCTCCCTATCACGAGATCGGCACAAGAAAATTATGAAAAAAACAACATTAAAATATCCCCGCGCTTTTCAGTGCCGTGACGTCAGTGGCAGGCAACCTCGAGCTCTCCTGCTTGTGGCATTGGCAGCAGTCCGAGTATAGCGTTCGCGTCGTGCTAGAAAACAGTTCGCACCGTGCTAGCAAACAAAACTTCCAAGTTCCATACCATTCTGGGCCCATACGGCGGCGGATCACGAATGCAGTCGCCACGGGTGGTCCCCTTAGAGGCGATGCGCGCAGATCGAATGCAAACGGTGAATCGTCGGAAATTTCGCGCTGAAAATCTTATATAACATTTGCTGGCTATTGGTTGACTCCGAGAAGCTTCATGAATCGTAGGCTATTAAATTCCCACGGACGGCCTTTGGACTGCTTCTGGCGCTAGGTGAAACGGGCTCGTGCTGCCCATAAGCTGATGTTCATACATCCGACATCACAACAAGATGGCGGACCAGAAAAGTTGGAGGTTAGTTTCGGTTTTCACATATTTCTACAATTAAAAGTTATTCAATAAGTTTAGTGAAAATTTGTTTCCTGCCCTTGGATCAGTTTCTTGCTCTCTTTCAGAAAATATGCTGAGTTGAAAACGTTCAGACGGATGCTCGAGCTGCCCTTTAAATTTAAATGATTTGTCGAACGTTTTGTGCTAATATGATTCGTTCAACTGGATACCCGAACGAAGAGTTAAATTAGGGACTTGGAAGAACTCGGGAACATTCGCTCATTGTTATGGTCTTTGACATCCTGATCCCCTGAACCGAAGGCACGCGAAGCACAATTCCGGCATGCACGTCACAGCAAGCCAGAACGATCCGCGGAGGTATTGCGCCGTTGAGTGCGCTTCCCCGCGGAACGGTGCAGGTACTCTGAGAAAGCGCGCTTCTCTTGGTTCGAATTCAGGTTTGAAAGGAGAAAGCTGCGACGAGAACTATCAGTTTGACGAGCGTGTCGGGTTAATAGTCAATACGAAGAAAGCAAAACACAAACTGGGGGAAAAAAATTGGGTTGTGTGTGTGTTTATACAGCCTAGAACTTGGTCTGCCTCACAGGGGCGACGAGTCTCCCAGCTGTAGATGAGAAATTTAGCCAGTGCGATACAACCGCTAACCTGGGGTCTTTAACGTGCACCACGCAGTAGTGGTACACGACCGCACGCCGGTACGATGCTCATCCAGATCGAAACGGGCAGGGGTGGGGCTCGAACCCAGGATCCCTGGGTTCTGCAGCGCGAGCTTTCGCTCCACGTGCTCCGAGCTGGTGTGCGCTAGACCACTCGGCCACCGATCCTTTTTTTTTTTTTTTCTTTATTGCCGGCCACCGATCCCCCCATACAAACTGGGGATACAGAGACAGACATGTACAATGCAGCAGTACGAGCGCGTACAATAGCCTCTTGGTCGTCGTTGGGGGGCATGTTCCTCCACACTTCTGGCTTCACCTCTGGGGGCGTCATGTCGCCCCCAGAGGCTTCCTATCTCCATAAACAAAACAAAAAAAACAAGAAAAAAAAACACAAAGCTTGTAAGACGCCCACTAACAAGTCACTTGTGTTTCACTGCAAAAATTTAAAAAAAGAAGTAAATAACAGGAATCATCCGGAAATTTTCGGTCATAATAATGAAACGGTACTGTTGGATTAAAATCCAGACAAGCTTACGGGTTAAAATATAAGGCTCGTATTATTCGTAAAGGAAACGGTAAAAAAAAGTTTCATTAGAATAAAAAACGTTGTTTCTCCTGAAATAATTACTCTACAGAACGTTCCGTTATTTGTAAGAAAACATAGCTTCTGTTATTCCCAGATCAAACATTTCTGGTGAATAAATAGAGTAAACAAAATCAAAGTACTGTAAAAAAAAAAGCCTCGTTTTGGCAAAACGAATGATAATTAAATCAGTAAACGAAGTCATATTTAAAACACATTATTTAATGAAAGAATATTTGTTCGCAAAACAAATTTTCCTCGCAACCTGCAAAAAACGCTTTTTTTTTTTTTTTTTCACTAAATTCCAGAACAGATACCCGCTATTTTACAATAACTCAGGTTTCTAAGAACAGAAACGGTTTTTCTACTAGGCTGGGCAACAGGAAGGCAGTCATTTCACATAAAAGGACAAGACCCGAATAGATTATTTTTTAACAAAAATTATGGAAACCGAAACAGACTGAAACAGATAACAAGTGGCAAGAGAACTCCCGAATTGTTTGCGCAAGCATTGTTCTACAGTTATCTTTATACTTTTCAGATAACGTGTCCTTATCGTAACTAAAGACCTTGCCACCAAAAAAAAAAAAGGGGGGGGGGGGGGGGGCTTTTGGCCGGTTTCATTTTCAGCGTTCGTGCGTACGGCCCGTGATTTGCTCGCTTTTGGAAGCGACGAACATGCGCGTGCTGGGCTGAGGACTTGTCAATATTGGAATGGTGTATGGACTAGGGTGCCTCAATGTCCTTCTGTTAAAGGGCCTCTGACACGCCAAAAAAAAATATATATATTTTTTTTTTCACGCTAAACGTTGCAATGGCATATCAGGACATTACAAAAAAATTGTTTCGCTATAGAGTTGCGTAGTTTTTTTATAAAAAATAGAAATACGAGGCCCAATTCAAAGTTCCCGCCGTGCACTGTGACGTAACAGTGTACCGCAAGGTGTCGGGGCGGTCAGAAAGGAGGCATCGAGCTACGTCACTAAAAGTGGGTTAACAGGAAGTCGCGTGAGTTTCACTCCTCGTGCTCTCCGCGACCGTGCCTAAGACTTTTTTTTTTTTCTTTTTATTGTTCTGCTCTTCGTACGAGCGATCGTAGAAAACGAAGTTTCAGTTCCACTAGCTCTTTATCCCTGCACCGTTGGTTAGTTTGCGTGCTGTAAAATTTGAGGACGAAGAGTCAGTGGATCGACGTGATGGAGGTCAATGATGAAAGCGTTGCGAGTACAAGCCAGTGTACGAGTGCATGCCGTCAGTCCGATAATACAGGGCTATACTGGGCGCAAAACAAGCTATCAAGTTTTGAAAAAAAAAAAATTTAGAACGCTCGCAGAAATTAGGATTGCTAGCATACGACACGCCCGATCGCATTGCTGAAGGTTGAGACACCGAGGTCGTTGAATCATCAGATACTCTCCAGGCTGTAGATGCCTGCCGTCTGAAGAATACGAACTGGTGAGTGTACCAAGTACAAGTAAACGTCGAGCACAAAGTACGTATTTTGTCTAGAGCATGAGTAGAACTTGTTTACTGGGTGCTCATGCGGCCGATGTATGTCTCTCAGAAATGCATGCAGTGTGATCTCTTCTTCAGCTGCTGAAATACCGGGATAGTCCCTCACACAGCGCCTTCTAGGCATTGTAGTTGATCACGTCAATTCACTGACTCCGCTTCTTCTACCTTTACAGCAACATTAAGCGATGAAAAGCAAATAAAAGAAACCTTGTCTGCTTGGATCGCTCGTGGAGGTGCGGAGAATAACAAAAATATTTAAAAAATATTACACGCGCTCGCGGTAAGCACGAGGAGGGATACAACTCACGTGACTTCCGGCGATGCCTCCCTTCTGACCGCCCCGACACCTTGCGGTACACTGTTACGTCACAGTGCACGGCGGGAACTTTGAATTGGGCCTCGTATTTCTATTTTTTCAAAAAAAAACTACGCAACTCTATAGTGAAACAATTTTTTTGTAATGTCCTGATATGCCATTGCAACGTTTAGCATGAAAAAAACAAATATTTTTTTGGCGTGTCAGAGGCCCCTTTACACTGACACCCCAAAGGTCGTATTTTTTTTTTTATTGTCTAAAACGACGCAAGTTGTAGTCATAGACACGCAAAAAAAAACCGCATCGCGAAAAAAAAATTACCCGCGGCCGCGCGCGCCTTTTTATTTTTGGCGTTTAAATCTCCCCGCCGCTACCTCCTCGCTTCTTTTGATCGGGTGACGTCAAAAATCAGGAAATTTAGAAGCTTTGTAGGAGACATTTCTATACATTAATAACGGCAACCTGAAACATGTTTTTT
>JABSTQ010003146.1:0-21709 GCA_013358835.2 Ixodes persulcatus
CCGGGACGGCTAAAATCGGCAGCGCCGCCGGCATACCCTTGCGAGATTGCGTTATAACCAATTCCGAGCGTTGTGTTTTCGCGCGTTACACTACCGACTGTTTTAAGAATTTCTCAAACGTTAAATATATAAATGTGCATCCGTGTGTGGTTGTGTCGTTCTAGCATTAGGGAGTTTAGTACGCGTAGGTGCCTTCCTCGATAGGTAGACACGACCCAAAACGGGAGCTAGCAGAACAAAATTGAACATCATAATATCACGGCCAAATATTAGTAAGAACAAATAAACAAAAACAGTTTTTTTTTTTACGTTGTTTGCGCGCGTTTCAAGATAACAAAAGCGAAGACTTCGTCGAGCTTCCCTCTTCTACAAAAGCGCACTGCAAAAGCGGAACTAAAACGCCCCCCCCCCTTCCCCCCTCCCTCTCATCCTTACCCACCCTTTTTTTTCCAAGTGAACTCTTCCCGCATGAATAGCTGACCTCATTTTGGTGATCAGCTTGTTCCCAGTCCCCTCATTGCCGTGTGAAAGACGATTGTGGAGTCCGAGGAATGTGTTTTTCGTTCATGCTGGCTGTAGCTTAGACGGTGTCGTACGCAGTTGTTCGGCGCGAGCTGATGCTCCTTCTCGTCGACTGAATATGCTGTTCACTTTTACATAGAACCGAAATAAACGCCACATGGATAACCTTTTCTCGCCGGGTAAGTGCATTTTTTTAATTATTTCTTGGGTAGACTTTTTTCGCAGCAGGGATGAAGTTAGGACCGCGTAGACACGGGTCGAAATAGAGCAAACCATCTTGGGTAGCTACGCGATCATGCTAAAGGCGCAAACGACAGTTCGCTCTGCAATCGGCGAAGCGGAGAAAACGCTCACTTCGGTTTTCGGTAACTACGATCAAACGTCCACAAAACGTCGTTCGATCAAGATGTGTCCGTGGAGCAGTGAGAGTGTCAGAGGGACTGATCTGATTCTAGAGTCATCGCATCGAATTCAAAGGCAACGCCGGGCTCCGAGCGCATTAATTCCAAATGTTGATTCAAATAGCGCATTTAGAAATGCATCTCAAGTCAGGCAATGTGAACGGATGCTTATTTTACACGCTTTATGGCATTTTTTTCATCTCCGACGGCGTTGTATTTTTCGCGGTTTCGACGGAAAGCTGCGGAGCTTCACGTCTGCCAAGCTTCCAGGGTTGCGACAGTCCGGTACGCAACAGTGCCTACACGTTGCGCGTTTGCTCTTCTGCGACATCCGATAGCAATGTTAAGAATAAAAGACCAAAGAATGGATGAATCAACGCCTTCAAATTGATGCGTGAACAGCCCCACGAGCAAGCAGGCTGGCGAAAGGGCCTTCTCAGTGTTGCAAATATTTTGAGCTAGATGGCGCAACGTGTCACACCAAACTTGACTGCCCGGAGGGTATACCGCACCCACTCAACATTCGGAATCTGTATCAGTGCGAGACGTCCATATGTGTAGATGAATAGACCATTTGCTATATCCCCCAAGTGCCCCGGCACGCGCTAAAAGAATCATGGGAACGGTGTGCCTTGAGCTCTTTAGTGATTAGTAATTTCAGACCTATTCTTGGTTACACAGGCTTTGAGAGTAATTCGGAGTCACCCTGAACAAGCGCCTGATATACCCAATGACCTGTCATATCGCTTTTAAAATTTCTCCTCAATGTCAGCGTTTGTGATACTGTGCTTGCTGTCCACCCTTCAACCTGGATGAGCTGCAGAAATCTCTTACATTATTATCATGCTGATATTTAGTTAGAAACGCTAAAAATGCTATAAACAGCCCCGCGGACTCCGAGCTAAATCCTAGTTTCTGTTTTTGTGAATTATCGGCCTTTTAAGCAATTCCTGCTCAAACAAGAATCACCAGAATGATAATATTGTAAGAGATTTCTGCAGCTCAGCCAGGTTGAAAGGTGGATCACATGCGCAGTATAAAAAATGCTGACGTTGACGAGCAATTTTAAAAGTGATATGACAGGTACTTGGGGTATATCAGGCGCTTGTTCAGGGTGACCTCGAATTACGCTCATAAACTGTGTAACCATGGAGTTGGTCGAAATTTAGTTATCACTAGAGAGCTGAAGGAACACCGTTCCCATGATTCCTTGAGTGCGGGCCGGGGTGTTTGGGAGTATTGCAAATGCTCTATTGCCTCGGCATCGGATCTGTGGTAAGGTGTAGCAGTTGTGCCTGCCTTACAAGCCTTGCAAAAAATGCAACAAACAACAAAAGCAGGCTTACAATCGCTCGTGCTTACTTCAAAAGCATCGAGAGACAGCAAGCTCGTCAGAGATACCTTTGCGTACATTCTTCATTTGTGTTTGTGTGTGTGTTTATACTGCCCGACGTTAGTCTGCCTCAACTGTAGACTTGTCTCTCAGCTGTAGACGAGCAATAGAGCCAGTGCAGTACAACCGCTAGCCCTTCGATGTGTTTGCATTTGTCTTGCAAGTAGCGTCAAATGCGACAGTGCAGGAGGCCCGTGTCTCGTGCGGCCCTTGGGAGCAGTTGTCGGCGCAGCACTGAAATGAGCGGCCCTTGGAAGCGAATGGCAGCGGAGCACCCGCTCCTGGCGCGTGTCTTGCGCGTTTCCACAAAAATGGTTGGCGGTACTTGTAAGCGTGAATTGCATCAAGTAATTTCGTCTGCACTTGCCGGCAGCGCCTGTGTGGGTTCTTGCAGGAGCTCTCATGGCATAACGGAAATTGAACTTGGTTTGGCTTCACGTATTAGGACCTTACAGGATTCGACTTCCCATCATATTCCCGTAGACATAAATAGAAGATGAATTCTCGTTCGACTTCCTTTATAGCAATATATAGGAAGTGCTTTCCCATAAGAGATCCTGTGAAAAAGGTATATAGGAAACGCGCCTTCCTTGAAGATTTCGTTTACTGGAAATGCTTTTCTTTAAGATTCCCTGTAAACATTTTTTACAACAGTCGGCTTCCTATAGGACTTCCTGTTGAAAATTGTACAGGAAACACCTTCCTTTATGATTTCCTGTAAACATTTTTTACAAGAGTCGGCTTCCTGTAAGACTTCCTGTAGAAAAATGTACAGGAAACACCTTCCTTTAAGATTTCCTGTAAATATTTTTACAGGAAACTGTTTCCTGTAGGACTTCCTGTAGAAAAGTGTACAGGAAACGCCTTCCTATAAGATTCCTGTATAAATTTTTACAGGATTTTTCAATAGGGTACAGACGCCCCAGAAACAGTAGCGCTACTTATACGTAAATTGAAATGATTACTGGTTGTTGGAACGTTATCAACTTCTCTACGCTTTTTTTCCCCACAAGTATCTTCATTAGTTGGAAATAATTGCAAAGTATCGGGGTGTGGGGGTTGTTTCCGACATCACAGGGAAGTACGTTCGTGTAATATGCAGGCTTTTGCCAAGCCAGCATAATGCATAAGAAGCGCGGGGTAGAATTTAAGTAGTCGTCAATTTATGAAGCTAGCCCAGACAAAATTACTTTTAAAATAGTAATATTTTTGACGTATACTTTTGCATCTTCCGTCTAATACATAAAATACATCCCTGGCGCCTACACAAACAATTTTTAACTTGATCTATCCTCACTCAAATATTTCAATGTTATTCAAGGTCATTAATATGTCCCGCTCTTTTCAAACTATTTTCGCTCTGGGGCTCATGATCCACAAAATCATAATAGGCTATACTTTGATGCTCATGTCGTGTAAAACTCGTGACTGTAGCCATAGCACAGTCAAAGGTTTCATTCAAAAGAAATAACCACTGCCAGTCCGCCTGTACACGCGCCGTATTTTCGTTATGCATTGTTCATCCTGAATCCTCGCCAACTTGTTTCAGACTAATGTCGAAGTATTTATTGTCAAAACATAACCTTTCTTCGCATACAACGGCATACACCTTGAATGAATATTCGATTTCAGCATGCTGATTTCGGCGACATATACTTTACTAGATAGAAAAAAAAAAAAAAAAAAAAAACGAGCGAAGGTGTTCATGATCTTAATATCTACCGTTCACTTACTTTTCCAAGCTTGATCTTAACGCGCTAGAGAAACCAAACAAATCACTTGGAAGCCGTTCTTTTGCACTTAACTGCTATTAAAGAAAGGTGGGCAACCAAGTAATGTGCCACCTAAAAATATATATATATATATCAGATCGCAGCGGTTTGTTGATGGAAGCTCTTCTTCCATATCAGTTGGCTCCAGCCTTTTGTTTTCTGCCATCCGCAGGAGTTTTTTTTTTCTTTTATTGTATCCTTTGTCTTTAAAACAGTTATTTTGCTATTACTATCTCGTATTGCCACACTCGCGGGGGTAGGCTGGCGTTGCGTAACTCACACGGGACACTGGAATTCCGCAACGCCTCGAACCCATTAGGACGTAAACGAAAGCCCTCTGGGGGCAGAAGCCCTCTCTCTCTCTCTTTTCCCCTGCTCTTCGCTCCCATCCTTCCACTAAGAACCTACATATACACACGCACACGTGCTACAAAAGAGGTGACTACGCGCAGTTCTATTATAAAAATAAAAAAAAAGCTTTTTGTGAGCAGTCTATGTCGATGTCCGCCGCCCCCGATGACTCCTGGGTCCCCGCAGTCTCGTAATCCCTAAACTGTAGACCAAAATAAAAAAAAAAAGAAAACCGTCGTCACTGGACCAGCGGAATAGTAGAGGACACTCGGCGCAACTCAGCGGACACCTTCGAAGTGTCAGTGGAGTGGAAGCTACGTCCAGGCTGGACCAAACAGCCGTCGTCACGGCGACACTGGGGTCTTCTTCCTACAGTAACAAAAGACGTGGGATCACGTGATGCGAGGTAAAGCATCTGGTTGGTTAGGACATGTCCCTTCCTCTTCGATACCACCCTTTGGGCGTTAAAAAAGTTCCAAACGGGTACCGGGCTCAGCATACTCTAGCACGGCATAAGAATTAAAAAGAAAGAGGCAGACAAAAGAAAAAAAAAAACAGGGATTCGGTAGACATCAGCCAAAACAGAAACAGTGGGAGCTCTCTCAGAAGGTCAGGCAGCCTAGATAAAGCTCTCAAGTAATCAGTCCAAATCCAGGAAGGAGAACCAGCAGGATATATTTTTTATCTTCTGGGCGCGCGCGCGCGCGCGCGTGTGTGCGTGTGCGTGTGCGTGCGCGTGCGCGCGTGCGTGCGTGCGTGCGTGCGTGCGTGCGTGTGTGTAGGTGTGTGTCTGTGTGTGTGTGTGCTTTTTTTGTTTGCGCTGCAACTCAAAGCAGCGCTGGAACGCGAGCCCTCGCTCGGTTCGGTCGATTGCGGAATGCATCAGACAAACACGAGTGCCGAGTCGGAGCTAGACTCCTGCCGGAGGAGCGGACACACCCGGGGTTAAAACTCAGCGGCATCAGTTCGTCCTTGTCGGAGGCTTCGCGTGTGCGGTGCACGCTGTTATAAGTGCACTGCACCTTAAATTAGGCGGATTTTAGGAAGGGGCATTTTACCGCCTGATGGAAATTGTGACGTGTATCGCTACTGCTGCTGCTTGTTTGTTCTTAAGATTTGTGTATGGCAATGTGGGTTACGAACATTAAGGCCTACTCGGAGAGGCGAAAATGGCCCGGAGCAGCCCTCGTAGCCGAGACAAGAAAATCTGAGATGCGTTTTATGTCATTTTTTGTTTTTGTTTCGCTTTAAGTTAGTGTAATTATACGCTTATCACAGTACGTCTAATGTAGTTTATACGGCTTAATTAAAAAAAAAGATTATTTTAATTTTGTCTTTTTCTTCATATTTGTTTTTGTCTTTCGACAACGCCATCGACAATATATGAAAAGTTCGTGTAAGCAAATTTATTTACGTCCGTTTATATTTTTGATTTTCGTATTTTGAAAATACTTTTTTTGTCTAATATATTCCAAAAAAATCTTATTTGTTTTATTCTCATTGCCCAATGCCGATGGTGGGAAATCCTGAAAACGTTTTAGCTCGATAATAATAATAATAGTTTATTTTCCATGAAGCAAAGTGGAGCAAAGGGTAAAAGCCTCAAAGGAGGCTTGACCAGCCCTCGGCCCCGTACATGGGCATTGCAGCAAAAAAAAATTATATAAACATATATATATATATATATATATATATATATGCACGAGATTACGAAACAAATATTAATCACCTAAACACATGGCATGCACAGTCGTTGCAGACAGAAGTCCGAAAAAAAAACAAAAAAGTGCATTCTATATAGCATAAACAAATTTAAATAATCATTTGAGTGGTGGAGGTAAATCACTGCTACACATAAAGAGAACGCAAAGCCTCGAAGGAGATAGTATCAATGCAAATTTCTTTTTATAGAAGAAAATTTAACAGTTTTGGTATGGTATATCGCAACGTTTGCCTACCATAGTTAGTAGAACAGTAGACAACCTTCCAATACTCCATGCGTCTAGTTAAGTGACTAGAAAGAAAGAGAAACGAAAACTGCATAATCGCGGCGAATTTGCGAGCACGCGTAATAGCAACTCTGCGCGCACGCGCGAGGAACCTTTAACACGACACCGAAGAGGGAGTCATGTTCGTCGCTATAAAAGTTTTAAAAGTCCTTTCGGCGCAGTTTTCTCCCTTCCCAACTTTCCTCCATCCTCATTCTCCTCGTGCGCTTGTTATTCCCTACCTCAACGGAATCCTTCCTCGCAACGAAAATTCGTTTGCAGAGCATCATCACCTTCGGGATCGAACGCATTCCCCACTGAACCAGACTCCTTAAAGGACACACGATAACCGATAGGCCACGAGCACGCTACTCCTTAAAGGGACGTAATGGCAAAACAGAACACGCCATGAACGGACGCGAGGCGACCTAGTGACCGAGAAAGGCGCCAAAAAGGCCTATAATAAAAGATACGCAAACACTAAAACACAAAAAGGAAAAAAATAAAAATAAACTGCGCAGAATACTTTTTTTTCGCCCAAAATCCCTAGTAGGTAGTACCTCCTCCAGCGCCTCAGTTTGCAGCGCGTTCAGACTCGAGGTTCACTTCTGCAACGAAAACAGCCTGTCTTGCTCCTCCAACTTCTTTTATTTATTTATTTTTTCGGGGGGGGGGGGGGGGGGGGGAGGGGAAGAGAAGCTTTTTGAATGTTTCCTGTTCTACTTCCGGTCACTGCTGACACCTCAGCTTTCTGACGCATTTGAAGGGAAGGGATGAGGCCTTTTGCATCCCTCGTGGGGTCAGATCGGTCGACGTCCTTTCTTATTTTTTACTCCCAGGAGGCGGTGGAGGCGGCGGCAGGAGCGCGAGGCAGATGCGAACCGCTCCTTCACCCTAAAAAAAAATCAAGAACCTAAACACAATAAAAGATGCCTGTCTCTCGGTTATTTCCTGCTTCAATCCACAAAGACAAAACTTCGCAAAAAAAAAAAAAGAAAACTTAAGAAAAGGGAGAGGGGGTGGTGGGGCGAGGGGCGAGGGGAGGTAAAGAGCGTTCAAAACGGGAAGTACGGCAGACTGTTTAGATTGTACTCGCCTTGTAACGTCTTCCTGTCTTCTCCAAAACACACGAAACGATGCCTTTTATTTATTTTTTTTTGTGCGTAACTTAATTACGCAAGTTCAGTTCCGCTAGACGTCTTTCAGTTCACGGTTCTGTGCTACACTTCCTTTTTTATTTTCTTTATACTGTTTTGAAACAAGGCGGGTGCCGTTAAGTTTTTTATATGTTTTATGATATGTTTTTACATGAGACAGATCACCCTTCCTTGAACCAGCGAACAGGAGCAAGATGAAAGTGAACGCCAGCATTTTGGGGCGTGCCTGGCCGAGGTTCGAAAATTAACTCGCAACCTTAACCTTTTTTCGTAAATGTCTGAAATAATAAATGTAAAAAAAAATACCCGACGAGTATGTTATCTCGTGAAGAGGTTATTTATGGAGTCGTCACCTCTGCGTTGTGGAGCAGTGCGCGCCCGCCGCCTGCCCCGCGGGTTTGTGCGGGGAAGCGGACTTCTGCAGGGACGAGAAAAACAGCGGCGCAAAAGGAAGGGAGCGAGGAAACGTAAAACTTGAAACGAGGTACTGCGATGAAAAGCAAGAACGTTTACTGGGGCGTTAAATAGAGAAGATACGCGGAAATTCCTTGATGTTTTTTTTTTTATTTTTTATTTTTTTCGACTTTTTTTTTTCTGGACGGGAACAGTTTTAGTGCGCTGCCGCGCAGCCACGTGCGATTGTCCAAAACATCTCGCACGCGCTCTTCTCTTTCTGGAATTTTACGAAATTAGTCAGGCGGTGGATTTCTTTACGTTTTTTTTTGTGTTTATGGGTTGGGTGTAAACATAGTAGAACCCCCCAAATATTTTCGGATGGAGAGAAAGTGCTAAACTCGAGGACCAACTTCCTCTGGCTTCTTCCAAGACAAGAAGATAGCGCGCGCACAGCTTTCAAGGGATACTGAATCGAAGCTTAAATTATACCTCCCTCTTCCAGAAATAAGTTGAAGAGTACCAACTCTGGCTGCTAACTACAATCGTACTCTGATATTTCGAGCGGACGTATATATTTTTCGTTCCAAAGGAGATATTGCACCGAGCTTACGAAGATCAGCCATTGGAGCCTCGCGATATATCATGGCAGACGTGACGTTAATTTTACTCTTCCCGGGAAAAGGTACTTGTGGGCTGGTGCTGTTATGAGCTCCGCCACTTGGTGTCGTCAACACTTTACACCCAAGCTTCTCTAGATACTGGAGGTCTGAACCAATTAAACCGAAGCCCCAACCCCCCCCCCCCTTCCCACTCCATTACTTAAGTGGCTGACGTGGCGGCCGCAGACGAGACGTCAGCTACTTGCGCAGTTGAACCAGTTGAGGGCGCACGAACATAAGGTCACAGACGGTAAAGAATTCGATCAATTCAGCGAGGATTACGAAACCGCCCTGTCGATTGTGATGGAAAACCGAAGATTCGGCTTGCCACCGCGACATTTCCACCCTTCAGCGTCGTTGTCCTCCTCTTCTGCAGACTACGATGACAAGCCGAATGAACACACTAACCCCAGCCCGGCGTGTCGGCACGGCGAATTCGCAACCTTGAATTTATATAGCAGTCTAGAAAGAGTTTATTTTCCTTTCTTACGTTCGTTATTTGCAGGTGCGGAGTTCATGAAACGTCTAGATATTGATATGGGACGGTGCCATTTAGGGTAAGGTAGGGTGAAATGAGACAGAATTGTGCTATTTCGAAAGTATTTTTTTTGTTTTGTTTTAATATTAAAAAAAAAAAACAGTAGGGCGATAGTTTAAGATTTCTTGACTCTATACTCAGTAAAGTTTACTCCATTGGAGCAAGCGATACATAAACAAAACTACAATAACTCTAAGTCACACAATGTCTAATTTTACACCGCACTGTGGAGGGAAATAAGACAACGTAGTGGGGCACAATGAAACATAAATACTAGTATGCGTTCAGTTTTTGCAAAAAAAAAAAAAAATCTGAAACGCAGTTTTTTGTGTACGCAGTCTGCATTTCTCGCACACAATAATAAACGTCTTTCTATGCTGAAATCAGGGCTGCTTGGCTCATATGTTATTTGCATGCCAGGCACTGCCAGCCTCTTGTGGTGTGCATCATACGATGTGCAGAACGCTTGGACACTAAGAGTCTTTCACTTAGGTTTCACTTTTTTGGGGAAGAGCAGGGGGGGGGGGCGAGGAATTTAGTGGAACGCCGGTACTTGGTTGCGTTTGCCAACATCAGCTTTGCCTTGTGGGGAGATGACGTTACAACAGTGCTGCTCTCCGACCTGCTTGTTATATTTTTTATTCTAAATTGGGTACAGAAGAAATACCTTGGAACTTAAAATGTCGGACAGAACGCGCTTTCTGTAGACCAGCCGTATTTTTTTATTTATTTTTTGTGGAGCCGCAGCATTTAGCATTTTCCGAGTAGTTTGGCTTGCCTTTAAACGGATCCTTTGGTACGCCAAGAAGTGTGGCAGCAGTGCGAAGGGGGTGACGCTGAAAGTTTCAAGAGCTTTGTTCATATCACTTTCGTGCTATGAAGCCCTTGATGTATTTTTTTTTAATTTATACGTTTGAACCATCCTAGACTCCGGGAAAAAAATGACAGGTTACGGCGTTTGGCGCCAAGCGTTTCCCGTAACGCAAATAATTATTTCGCTAAAAAGAAGCAAACACAGATCGTTCAAATTTGGTCCACATGGATCTAATAAAGAATACCCCTAAAAAATGAAGCTGACCTCGACAAGGCAGTCGGTGACAATCGGGGTTCACGTGTCGCAGCGAAACCTCGCGCTTTTATTTTTACGCGTTTTTGGCGGGGGTAGACACGTCACCCTCAACCCCTCATTTTTGTTTCGCAACACCTTTGCCAATATATCTGATTTTTTCCACACTCAAAGTGTGAATGTTATGACACATCTTGGTAAAGTTTGATTATACTCCGATGGCTATACTCCGCGAAAAGTTTCTTGGCAATGCAGTGAAAGGTGCAGGCCTGCGTTCCCTCTCCCATTTTGAGTGTGCGCGGGCTCTCCTCCTCTCCCGGAAATGGGGAGAGGAGGAGACCCCGCGCACACTCAAAATGGGAGAGGGAACGAAGGCCTGTACCTTCCACTGCATTGCCAAGGAAAAGTTTCGCGGAGTATAGTATAGGAGATTAATGGCGCTAAACACAAACGGTCGCATTTTGTCGCGCGTCTCTATTTACCCCACCCTACACTACTCGCTCGCGGACATTTTGTTAAACTTTTTGGGCACCGACCAAGCCTATGCTCGGTTCGTAAGCTCAAAGGTTAAAAATGTTCTTTACTTCATTATTGTACCGGTGAATACTGGCGCGGATAGATTGATATAGGAATCTGATAGTTAGCGATTTCATGCGATTGTTGGGCCACTTGATTTCGAATAATTTAGGGGCACTTTATCCCCACATGTATTCCTGCCTCAGCAACTGCCGACCGACAGAGAGTCTAAAATACCCTTTTTGCTACATAGAGTGGGAGTCTGTGAGGTATATGTGCAATGATCAGGGGGGGGGGGGGGCTTGTATACCTATGCACTCCCTGTTTGGCATCGTTTCCTCAACAGTGATATGATGAACACAGAATATCGAACATCTGCGGCACTTCTGTTTCTCAGACGCGCATAAAAGAAGCCAAGTAGGTTGATTATTATATTATTTTTGTTAGTGTAGTTTCAAAAGCAAGTTGTTTTTAATTGGTTGATACTGCCATATATAAAAAAGCAAGATTTACACATGGCTAGTGTTTAATATCATCGCTCCCATTTACACAACCATAGCCGGTCCTGGCATCGGACCAGTCCAGCTAGCATCATATTGATGTATGGTGCCTGTGTAAGCATAAACACTTTCTCGTCTTTTGCAACTTGCTCGATCTGGCCACCAGGCGCGGCGAGCCGACACCACACCTCCCCCTTCCCTTGGAAGTATTCTGGTGTCTGGATATCAATAAGGACGTCTAATAGAACGCCTTGACCTTGAGTGAGGGTGCGATGTGTAGCCACATCCCTCGTAGAGTCTACGTTCCTCCTGCAGCCTGTTTTCTCGCGTCTTCATCCGTAGGATTCGTTGAATCTGTAACGGTGCGAGAGGGTTCATTTGGGTAGGGTATGAGATCTGTGTGATGACCTGCACCGCAAGAATGCCTGCGGCACGTTTGCGGTGGAGATCAAAGAATTATACATCTATTCCATCGGCAATGTCTCTGGCAGATTTTGTACACCATGGCGTAGATCGTAGGGAGACCATTGCTTGAGTCGGTAGTCTGCTTCAAACGTTTTGAGATGTTGTAGGTCTGGAATGGCTGGCCTGAAAAGTGTGTTCGGAACGGGAAGTTTTAACCGCAATCGGCGTTCTATAAGCAGCTTGGGAGGGCTGTATTCATTCTTTTGCGGCGTAGTATGATACGAGAGCAGGGTAGGGGTTCTTTGTCTTGTTTATGGAGGTCTCTAATATTTTCACGGCAGCCTCCGCAAGCCCGTTGCTTTGTGAATAATGGGGGCTCGAGGTGGCATGTGAAGCTATATGCTTTAGCAAACTTGGCGTACTCCGCTGTTGAAACTCGTGAAAATTGCGGGCCATTGTCCTTTACGACAACCTCTGAAACTCCATGTCGAGAGAAGATAGACTTGCAGTGGCTCAATACAGCTTGTGCGGTTGTGTACTCCAGGCGTGCGGTTTCTGAGTATCTAGAGAAATTGTCGGTCGCGATCAACCATCACCGTTGCATGGATTTATTTTGTAATGGTAAATTCATAGCCACCCGCTGTCAAGGTCTCTGAGTGAATTCAGTTGGTATTAGCGGTATTTTTTTTGTTCGTTGATGCATCGATGAAACGGTGACAGCTCTTATCTCCCTCTTCAATTTCTTTTGTAATTGCTTGTCAAGTTTCTTTAGCTCGCGCGTGAGTCTTATTAATGCCAAACTGTCCCTCGTGAAGGGGACGCAGAATTTTGGATCTGCAGGATGTTGCACGGAGATTCTATCTGCGAACATAAACAAATCGGCTGCGATGGAGGACTAGTGACGGAAGGGTTACAAAGGCTTCAAGTCGTTGTCAAGGACACGCCGGAAGTGCCATGTTTTCTTGCATTAGTTTCTGTTATGATCGGCTGACATACCGAGTAAGTTTTCTATTTGTTTATAAGACACTGGAGGCTGGGGCTGGCCGCTGGTATGGTATATTTGAAAAAAGAAATGAATGCCTCAACCTATGTTAGTTAAGATTATACTTCCAGGCAGATAGGTGCTCTTGAAAGTATGTCGGCGGTCAGAATATCTTTTCCTGGAGCATAGGTTATATCGTAGGTGTATCTTATCATGAGCACGCGCATTCGCCGAAGTTGTGGATTAAGGTAGTTTAACGATTTGGAGGAAAATAGACCCACGAGTAGCTTGTGGTTCGTCTTTAATTTGTAATAGTTTTTGACGAAGTAGTTCCTGAAGTTTTCGCACACCAACACTGACGCGAGGCCTTCTTTCCATATCTGAACACTGCGCCTTTCTATATCAGTAAGGAGTCTCGAAGCATAGGCGGTGGCTCTGTACCAGACTTGGGAAGTAATCAATTGCAAGTAACGGATTACTTGTAATCTGTGACTTTTTCAAGAAATTTTGTAATTGCCACATTGCTTTTTTTTCGGACGTAATTTAGAATGTAAGTTTGTTACAAAATACTGGCAACGAATTACTTTAATTGCTCGTTACCTTTTAAAAATATGGGCATACTTGAGTAACTGGATCAATACGAGCAGGACATTCAGCAGCATAAAGAGGTCAAGATCGACAAAATAGAAAACACGAGGAAGGAGGAATAGCCAAAAAGAAAACAGGATTTTTTTTATGACCGGTCACTAAAACTACTAGAAAAACCGGCAAGGCATACACAAATATACAGAAGACAAAAATCACGTAAGACAACGTCGAGTAGTATCTCCATCGCCTTCAATCATGTTTTTCTTCCTCTCCCGTCGTCTCCTTTGTGTTTGTTTTGTTTTTGTCTTTTACACCATTTCTCCCTTCCAACTTCTTCGACGTCTTGCGCCACTTTCGTAGACATCAACCGCTGGTCCGTACCCCCCCTCCTCCCTCCCTTCCCCCATTTCGCGGGCTCACAACATGCGTGACAGACGATGTAGATTCGCCCGAGGGGGTCAAACTCTTTTTGTCTTTGATGTGCGCTACAGTATTTAAACACGCTCTTGAGGCACGGAAGAAAAGCGCCTGGCGCGAAGCGAAGAGCATCGTCTTCGAGGGTACGGACGATACGTTCTTTGAAGTGTCTAGCGTTACGTCCGACATAACCCAAGTTACGTCCAAATCTACACCATGCCCCTTGAGAAACGTCACACGTGTCCCCTTTCAAAAAACGCTAACACTGACCCCTTTAGTTTTGTGATTTGTCTGTCTTTGGGGTTTCTCTTTTCCTTCCGCTATCTTTTGCTTCCACTCTTTGGCCTCGTAGAGGGTCAGTGTAAGGGTTTCCCAAGGGGGGACGTGCGCGGTGTTTGCCAAGGGTCACGTGAACGCATTCCCCAGTATCCACAAATGAGCCTTTCTTTATTTTAGAGCGCAGCCCTTAGGCGTCTGTTTCAGGCTTTAGTGGCGTCGACGTCGGCGGCGGCTTCGGCGTCGCCGTCACCGCCACCGTTGGCGTAAACGCGCGGTGCATTATGGAAAACGTCCCATAATGCAACGCGCGGGGCTCAATCGTGACCCGCGCGTTGCATTATGGGACATTTGTTATAATGGCGTCACACGTGACGTCGCGAGTGACGTCATGAGGGTCACGAGTGACGTCACGAGGGTCACGAGTGACCTGACCAGGGTCCCGCGCACTGCATTATGGGAAACGTCTCATGATGCGACGCGCGAATCTCACTCGTGACCCGCGCGTTGCATTATGGGACATTTGCCATGTTGACTTCACAGATGACGTCACGAGGGTCCCGTGCGTTGCATTATGGGAAACGTACTATAATGACGTCACACGTGACGTCACGAGTGTCACGAGTAACGTCACGAGGGTCCTGCGAGTTGCACCATGGGACGTTTTTCATAATACGTCATGTGTGACGTTACGGACACTCGTGAAGGACACGACGAAGGTATGCCTCCTCCACCATACCCTCCCCTCCTCCTCCTCAAGAGCTGCGCTCTAATTAGCGTTACAGGGAATTGTAACCGTCTTTAGTTTTTTTTTTCACTTCTTCTTTGTAGTCTACCTGGAGTACGTCGACGCCCTTGGATACGGTCATTCATATCACACGTGCAAAGGACCACATCCATACCTTTTGCGGAAGGAACAGCATCCATATCACTCGTAGAGGGAACCGCATCCATCATTTTGACTGCACGAAAACAGATCAGAGCCCACGCACCGCTACGCTACGGAAACCCATAGCGAATAACATCAGGCGACGGCAGAGCGGCAACTGAGCACGCCCACATTCCGACGCGCAGCGGGGCGGAGCCAGCAGTGCGATGTGTGGCGCCTGGCGTCGCGCAGCTGTCTCCGCGCCAGCTGTGCGACGCTCCTTTGACGAAAACGAGAACGCTCGTTTTGATGAAAACTCGGCGGTGTCTGTCAGTTTGTCGGCGTCGGCGGAAAAAGAGGGAGAGGGTGGCGCATGCTGAGGTCAGTGCTTCAGACCAATGGGAGCGTTGCACGCGTAACCCTCTTATTTTCGTTCCTCCTAGCGCTTGTAGCATGAATCTCGGACTTTGGATTGTTATTTTGCGTTGAACCTAGCCGGTTTCAGACGTCGTAAGGTGTTTTTTCTTTCATTAGCGCTACAAAAAGTGAAAAAAAAACTCAGCAAGGACGTCACAAGTAGTGCCAGGTAAAATCACCTGAGTTTGTGCTATCCAGAGTACTACTCCAATAGAGAGCGCCGCAGTTTGTTCAAAGCTTCAGCGCAGGTGGCCTATTCTTGAGGCTTCACAGATATATTTTGCTGCTTTCTTGGGCTGCACTCCATGTGCCGCCATACAGTCTACAGTAGACTGGGTCGAGACTGGTGTCACAACCCCGAGAGCACCACCGTCTAATGCAGTACTCGGAAACTCAAAGGTGCTCATTCGCTTGTGACCGCCTTGGCAATTAAAAACGATACATATAGTACGCTGCACTTCCTATTTCATATTTCACACGAAAAACACATTCTTTCTAAGTTTAAGGCTTGTATATCCTTGTTCAAGGCAAGCAGAGTACAAAGTGCAGGCGATAATTATACGACACATATTACTTAATAACATATTATTTATAAAGCTGTCTGAAGCGGCTGTATTGTCGCATCGCCGTACTGTATAGCAGCGTCCCCTTCCAGACCCTTCTTACACCCTTCCGAAATGATGGGTTATTCCTGAAACAGTATCGTCCATTTGCTGTATTAAGCTAGATAAAAATTCCAAATGGTTCCTTGGGTGTAAGTCTATGGAACACCATTTTGACGAACTAACGGGTGTGAAAAGTTTAGTGTGAAGTAGCTTGATTTACCACATAAAGTGGGAAATTCGTATAACCCCGCCATGAGACAATTTTCTTTTTTTTTACTGCCGCTTTGACGTCAACACGTGTACAAGGGTAACGACGGATGCGCAAACCAACACAGCTCAGTTGCGTGGGAGTGGGGGGGGGGGGGGGGGGGGGGAGGGGCGGTCAAGAATTTACGCTACAAACTCAAACTATATGGATTCATATTCCCACCGGTTTCAACTTGTTATTTTGCCGCCGTGCATTTTTCATGATTACCTCTGCATGGCTAATGCTAAAGATGCAGGTTATCTTGCTCAGTCAATCCCGTAACCAAGAGATAGTCAAAACTCGGTTAAAACGTCCAGTTTGGGAGTGGTACGTGCCACTCCAACGAAGGTCATCTGACACGCCCAAACAAAGGACTGCTGAACATTTTGAACCACCTGGGTAAGGATCCTTTGATCTCAAACCGAACCCTCGTATACATGACGCTTCCCCGCAAAAAACAAATCTTTGACAGATTACGAAACATCTTGGCCGAGAATAGAATTTGCCAACTGGAAATCCGCAGGTTCCAAATCAAAGTTTTTCTGAACCTACTCGTGATCTCAAAGTGGGCAGAAAATTGAAGGAGAAGACGCAGGCACCCTGCCGAGTCATTTGACAATTATTTATGGGCGATGCGGGTGGTCTTGCAGATCGACGATTTGAATGCCACGAGCACGGAGCAGGTCGAGCGGTAAACTTCTAGCGGACACCGAGAATAAAATTCAGCCCGTGAAACACCTTTCTGGCTGTAATGGGGCAAGAAGGAATACATTCAGCTAATAAGGGCTTTGATCTCAAACTATTTTGTTTGCCCGCATGCCATGGTAAGGTACACACTCGAAATTACACCGGGAAGTCGAATAGACAATACCCAGGTAGCACACAGTTCTGGGCCAAAATTTGGCTTTTGTCTGGGAGTTTAGGGTCTTGAAACGCCCGAAGAAGCCAAAGTAGAGTCATACCTGAGCTTCCTTGGCAAGAGTCTGGGTATTTTGGCTGTAATTCGCCAAACAAGAGCCAAACTTAGGCTTCACTGCGTCGTAGCTCGGCTGTCATCTGGCATCTTTGTGCCTTAATCGCCTAACAAATGCCAGAGTTAGGCTAACTGCCCGGTACTTCGGCTGATATTTGGCATTTTTGGGTCAAAATTTCCAAACAAATGCCAAAGTTAGGCGTAGCGTTTTGATAGTTCAACTTTCATCTGGCACATTCGGGCCAAAATCGCCACAAATGTGCCAGAGTTAGGCTTACTGCCCGGTACTTAGGCTGATATTTGGCATTTTTGGGCAAAATTTGCCACAAAATGCCAAAGTTAGGCATAGCTTTTTGATAGTTGGACTCTCATCTGGCACCTTCGGGCAAAAATCGCCACATATGTGCCAGAGTTAGGCTTACTGCCCGGTCCTTCGGCTGATATTTGGCATTTTCGGGCCAAAATTGCCAAGCAAATGCCAAAGTTAGGCTTAACGTTTTGATAGTTGGACTCTCATCTGGCACCTTCGGGCCAAAATCGCCACAGATGTGCCAGAGTTAGGCTTCTGCCCGGTTCTTCGGCTGATATTTGGCATTTTTGGGCCAAAATTGCCAAACAAATAATAATAATAATAACTTTATTCTTCACCACAGATACATGTGTTGAATGGGAGGCCATAGAAAAAGCTGCATGAACGCAGCTTGACGAAGCTCCGGACCCCCCATTCAGCAGCTACGACACGACACATATTGTATTTACAATGAACATTTCATTTTTTTGTGCATTTATATGTGAACATAAATAACATATGTATGATCAAGATTTAAAAAAAAAAAACAATTCGAGGATATTATTCTTCGAAAGCTTAACAACATCTATATTCCCAATAAAATAATCATTTAATAACATAGGTAGCGTGTAGCCTATTTTCTGCTTACCATAATTTTTTCTGCATTTCGGAATCTGCCAAGGCTGGCGATGTCTGGATGAGTAATAGTAACTCTTTTCTTTTAAATCAGCGAGTTCAAAGATTATAACGTTACGTTCACTTGCCGCATACTTATACGTGATTGTTAATCGATAATTATGCATTTGATGTATGTTAAGAATTTTGTAGATTTTGAACAATAGTTGTGTTGGATGTATGTAAGGAACATTTGCAATTACTCTTACGACCTTTTTCTGGAGTAAATGTATTGCACTTAAATTTTACATGGATGTATTGCCCCAGACTAAGTTGCAATAGCACAAATGGGAATAGAATAACAAATTGTATAGCACTCTTTTTACACTCGTGGGAAGAACATGTCTATATTTATTCATAATTCCTACTACGTTCACTTGTTTAGTGCCAAGATATTTAATGTGATCATTCCATAGCAAGTTTTCAGAAAAAATAACTCCAAGCGTTTTAATACTATGTACAAACTCAATATTTAAAGATCCAAAGTTGAGGGGCGTGGGAAGTCTCTCACCCAAACCACGTGGTGGGAACATGACTGCTTTTGTTTTTGATACATTTATGTTTAAGCAATTTATTTCTGACCATGCTTTTAACTTTAAAAGAAATGCATTGGCTTTATTCCCTAAGGTCTGCTCACAACTGTCTGAAAAAATATGCTAGTATCATCCGTATAGATGATATATTTGCAACTTGGATCAATGTTTACTAAGTCATTAATATACAGTAGAAAAGAAGGGGCCCTAAGATACTTTCTTGTGGAACTCCTGACGATATGTTTGAAACAGTAGATTTTTGGTCATTAATTACCACGAATAGAGAGCGATATTGTAGATATAATTTTTTAAGTGCAAGAGGAAGATCTCGGATACCATAAGCCAATAGTGTTTCTAGGAAAATAGTGTGATTAATGCAATCAAAAGCTTTGCTTAAATCTATAAGTATTCCAAATGTCAATTTCTTTTCTTCGAAGTTTCCAAGTATACATTCTTTCTGAACTAATAATGCTGCTTCTCTAGACCGATTTCTCCGGAAGCCAAATTGATATTCTGTTATAAGAGAATGTTTTTCACAATAAATGTACAATCCGCGAGTGAATTAATTTTTCTAAACCGTTAGAAAATACTGGAAGTATAGATATAGGACGATAATTTCCTAGTTCATTTTTGTTTCCAGTTTTGAACAAAGCTTTAACCTTCGCAACTTGCATGTTTTGCGGAAAAATACCAGATGATAGGGCGAGGTTGTATATAAAAAGTAGGCATGGGGCAATGATATCAATTACGTATTTTACTGGTTTGATTTGTAGATGGTCTGCATCACGACTCCGACTATTATTGATAGACATAATAGAGGAACAAACCTCAATTTTATCCGTTTTGACGCTTCTGGGTTATAGTAACTGCTGCCTATATTCACAAAAAAGTGTTGAATATATTTGCCAGATTCAAGCCATTCAGAACTTCACCATTATGTTCTATATTTTCAATCTCATTTAGTCTGCATGGGGTATTAAAATCACTCGTTATAGCGTTTCCACGATATATCGGCCTTTTTTAGGCAATCGGCATCAAAGAGACTGGAATAATAATTCTTTTTAGTTCTTTCAATTTAGGTGGTTATTTTATTTGTATAGTCTCTAAATAGGGCTAGCACTATTTTATCTCGAGTCGCAAGAAATAAATGATAAAGTTCGTATTTCCTACGTACTTTTTTTAAGAGTGCTGATGTCATCCAAGGCTTCCGTCCTTTTCGAGCACGTTTTACGGTTTTATTTGGAAAACAGTCAAAATATATATGTTTAAACTTTTCTATGAACGTGTTATATGCACTATCCGCGTCACCAGTTTAAAATACATCTTCCCAATTTGCGTTTATTAGCTTATTTCGAAACTTATCTAGTGTAGCTGGTGTAATGTTTTGGAACGTTATTATAGTTGTCTCTTGCTTACGTGGTGCCAAAGTTAGGCTTAACGTTTTGATAGTTCGACTCTCATCTGGCACCTTCGGGCCGAAATCGCCCCACATGTGCCAGAGTTAGGCTTAGTGCTTTGTAGTTCGGCTGACATCTGACATCTTTCGGCCCGAGTCACCAACCAAGTGCCAAAGTTAGGCTTCGCTTCCTGATAGTACGGCTGTCATCTGGCAGCTACGGGCCAATGTCGCCAAACAAGTGACAGAACTAGGCATACTGATTTGCAGTACGGCTGATGAGGTACTGGATGTACGCGGGTGGACTGCAACCTAATTAAACATCAATCAAGTTTTATTCTGCTCGCAACTTTTGATTTTATTTTGGGTGTTTCTTGATTCCTCCAGGCCAAAGGTAGGCTGAATGTTTTGCCGCGGCTGAACAAGGCTTTCGAACTTTGTCACGAGACTCTGTCTGTCGCGCTGATGGGATCTCTGGGGCTGTTGTTTGCGCCGTTTGCCAAGTTTTAGAAATATTTAGGAAGTGGAGACACACAAGGGACGATAAAGAGAGGACAATCTTTCAACTTCAACAACATTTATTTTCCGCTTGAAGCTCAAAGTCCACCTGGTCCGTGGAGTACGGGAAAGGGAAATCTTGGGGAAAAAAGAGGAAGCGGAAGAAGTGAGGAGGTTGCCAAACGAGGAAGGGAGAGGAGGGAAGGGGCCCGCTCGACAGGAGGTGCGCGGGATAACGGATTGTAAGAAACGGAAGCTCTACCGGTGACCTTGTTGCCTTGCCTAGTCTGTCAGCCGTTCGGCTTCTATTGTGGGCCTCAGAAAGATAATACACTTTCTTGAGAGCGAAATGGAAGGGGTGCTTATGTTTTCCGGGCTTGTCGCCATCCAATAGGCCTCAATTATTTCTCTCCGACTTGCTCGCAGTGGCCTCTCATGGCTGTCGTGCCGGCGAAATTAGGACCGCAGCCGGGACAATTTCTCCCGTGAATGACGATCGGGTGCTGAGAATCCAAAGCAGCTCTTTCGGCGTCCTTTGATGTTCTCGTAGTCGGTCGTTGAGACATCGCCCGTTTGCACGATGTACCTGGCACCGCAGGACGCGGGATTGCGTACACTTTCTCCGTCATGCAGGTGGTAAACTTGCTTGCGTGTTTTTGGTGCAGCTGGGTTGTGGGGGTTTCTCTCTGTTGACGCTCCTACTCATGTCGCCGAGCCTCGATTTGCATGTGAACACACTTTTGTGTCGTATTTTGAGGCGAGAGCTTTTAGGTGGTGAGATGTTCTGTGGATGTATAGAATACAGGGTGATCTTCTGGTGACGGGTGAAGTCTCGGCGGTTGGCCTGGCCCGGGGGTTTCTAGCCAATTTTTGCGAGGTAGCCAAAAACAAATCTGACGTTAGCCTGCCCTCCGAAGCCGTGCGCACTGTTGGCTTAGGCTCGCCTCCCGTCTGAGCGCACCGGCTAAATTCTCTCGCCTCAAAATACGAGACAAAAGTGTTTTTCACGTGCCAATCGAGACTCGGCGACATGTGTTGGGATGTCAACAGAGGCTGACCCCCACAACCCAGATGCACCAAAAACACGCAAGAAAGTTCACCGCCTGCATGACGGAGAAAGCGCACGCGATCCCCCTCTCCTGCGGGCCAGGTATATCGGGCAAGCGGGGCGATGCCTGAACGAGATCCGAGAACATCAAATGGACGTCGAAAGAGCTGCTTCGGATGCTCAGCACCCGATCGTCATTCACTGGAGAAAGTGTCCCACCTGCTCTTTCCATT